>NW_012194115.1:255378-308335 GCF_000504015.1 Erythranthe guttata | reverse complement strand
ATATATATATATATATATATATATATATATATATATATATATATATATATATATATATATATATATATATATATATATATATATATATATATATATATATATATATATATATATATATTAATTAAAAAACAAAACGACTCAGTTTCTTTTCGTTATAATTATGCTATAGTTATTTTATTGTTTTTTTCACAGATAAGAGGATCCCACAAGTCTTTTTGTCCAGTTTTGAAACTTAGGATTGCGATATGCCACATAATCTTATTTCTCAACCAACTTTTACTTTACTTTTATGTATTGTTTTTAAAAAATCAGAGGATCCTATAAGTCTTTATGTTTCTTTTTGACCAAGAACAAATTATTGCCCAGTTTTGAAATCTTGGTTTACGATATGCCACAATAATCTTATTTCTCAACCACTCATTCTACCCTCTTTTGTACTTAAGTATGGTTAAAGATCGTGATTGGTGTTGTTTTGTTCACCTCAACTTGTCCTTATTAAAGATCATATTACTATTATTATATAAAATAGAGGGAACTTATATAAACTGTACTTTTCCTAAGAAAGGATTAAGATTAGAAAATAAAAATGAAGAAAGAGAACTTATTTAGTTACCAAAAATTTAGTTAAGTTATATTCTAGAGTTGTGTTTGCAGTTTGCACAATATTAAATGGATAAAAAGATCAAAGAAATAAATAAAAAGAAAATGTATAATCAAAGAAAACTAAAGGAAATCTTGTTTTTTTTTTTGATTTACCAAAAACGAATTTGAAATATGACTTTGTACTCCATGGGATGGTAAAGTTCTCACCATTAAGTATAAAGTTAAATGTGCAAATGGAGCTTTTAACCTAGGACAACCTTGGTTCATGTGAAAGTCATATCGTAGTGATAGAAACTCTTCCATAACTCCACTTGTTTCCTTTGTTATTTTCTATAATTATTAATTTTTTTTTAGTGTAAATAAGTGTGGGTGAAACTTTAAGAATAATTTTATCCTTAATCGCAATTAAAAGTTTAGTCTATTTATGGGAGAGATTCAAATCCCTTCAAATCACACTTTAGGTTTTTAGCCCTTTTGTCTTATTTCTTTAGTTTCCACTTCCAAGTTAATAAGGTGATGACATTTTTCAGATGAATTCATACCCCCACCAAGTTAAATTATGTGATTATGGAAGAGCCAAAGGTTTTTGGTTTTGGTATGTAGAATTATTCATAAAGATGTTATATTTTAGTAAATGTGAAACTTATAATTGAACTGGATTTTTTGGCAGGGGAAAGGATAACCCAATACCTCCTATGTATGCTCTATTATTATTGGGCACATGAACTTATTTTTGGAATAACGAAGGATTCAATACCAATACGTGGAAATTATTCAAAGACCATGTGAAGCGTCGATAATATAATACACAATTGCAAATTCTATAACCACGAGATACTACAAGACACAAGAACTAATATATTGTCCAAACGGACCAATACATGGGAGGCCCACTAAGAAGAGCCCTTTAGAGACCCACCATGATACCAAGCCCGATGAGGAGAATGGAGAAGGAAGATTTTCCCTGGGGGCTTAGGATCCTAGCTAGTACGAGTTGCAAGGAGGCTGCCCGAGTGTTGGAACGTGGCTTTGGATATACCTGGGCAATTGTTGCTATAGACCTAGAGGTCGGGGTAGATATAGAAGAACGACTTCAATGCGTCTGACAAGCACCTATGACGCCCCCAGCGGCTCATAAAATGATGTGACAGGGGTATTTGATGCTTTAATGACCAGACGCGGCCGAAAGGCTGATGAAGTAGAAATGAGGCCTTATCCTATCCAATCTAAAGAGAGGGAGTTTCTGATTACAAGAAAGGTAATCATGATCCGAGCCACCCGACAAAGGACTCACCAGAGGCGCTGAGGAGCAGAAGAGTGGACTGCTCGGCCGGGATACGCTGGGTAGAAGAAAGCATGCCCCAAGCTCTATAAAATAAGACGCTCATCAAACCAAGCAGTGAGTACATACACTCATCATTCTTACTTATCTTCATGTATATTAAGTAAGAGAATCCTGTCTAAGAATCATATTGGTCATTTATCGACTTAATCATTGGAGTGCTAACTTCGGCATCAGTTCGGTCTTTTTTTTGTAAGTGTTCAGCATCCTTCTAAGTGGTCCAAACACAGGACAAGGTTCTTTCGAAAAGATCAACTACCGTCGTCTGTGGGAAAAAAATATTTATCACAATGGCCACATTGCGAGAATCCAAAAAGTATTCTTTCATGACCTCACCGTCAGACATTGTAAGGGACCTCTCAAGCTGGCTGGAGGAAGAAGCCACTCCACCTCCCGCAGATGGCCCCACGCTAGAGCCCATGATGGGGGAAACAACGTCGGGGGTTTCCAGGTCCTCACATCGAGGAGAGAACTCCACCATAACCCTCACGACGGAGCATCTGCATGCACTGATCTGACCGGCTGCCCGAGGACAATCATCCTCTGGGGTTGGAGGAGGTGCAATCGCGAGAAAAAAGGCCACGGAGCAGCCCGAGGGGGGTGGGGCGAGGAGATCATCAGGAGGCCCCCCAGTGAGGCGGAAGGGATGGATGGAACCCCGTTCACCGCCAGGCTACAGCAGGGCGAGGTGCCATCAACTTTTAGACCCATTGCGTATGACTATACCGGCACGACTGACAGTGAGAACATCTGTCATGGTTTATCACCTCGGCTTCACTGTATCGGTTGGCCGACGGGGTGAATGGCCGAGTATTCCCGACCACCCTAGCAGGTCCAACCCATATATGGTTCAGCCAGCTCTCATGATGCGCAATAGATGGTTTCACATAATTCAGCGAAGTTTTCCTAAGCCATTTCGATAGCTCCAAGAAACAAAAAACGAGCACCCTCACCTTATTCGCGGTACGGCAGAAGGAGAATGATCTCCTCAGAAGTTACTTACTAAGATTTAATTCTGCAACGTTGGAGATCCATATTACTAGCGAGGATGTGCTCATCAATGCACTAACCCAAGGGCTTCGGATGGGAGAATTCTTCGACTCCCTCTCGAGGAAGGCCCCCACTTTCTTCTACTACGAATGCTTCAAGCAGATGAACCTGAATGTCGAAGTCCAAAGAGTGGATACGGGCCTTGTTGGTTTTGCTGGGACGTGATGCAGCCGATGGGGGTAGTGACCCTGCCAGTATCACTAGGAACCAAGCCCCATCGAGCAACTCGAGCTGTGAGGTTCTTAATCTAGATGCCCAATCGATCTACAACATGATCATGGGACTGCCATCGATGAATTCGTTTGAGGCTGTCGACTCTACTTTCCATATGAAGATGAAGTTTCCGGTGTTGGAGAGAGTCGGAGAAGTCTGAGGAGATCAAGAAACATCAAGGAGATGCTACAACTTAGCGCTGAAGGGCCAATGACGCATCAAACCGGTTGCCTAGTAGAAGAATGTGGGAAGACCCGGCAGCGACGACATAGGTCGGATGGAGGACAAAAGGCCTCGGGTGGATCCCGATGAGAATGAAGAAGGCCACGTGCAACCGATGGAAGAATTAAAAATGGTACAACTCAGCAACAGTGATCCGACCCGAGTAACCAAGATCGGGACCAGGATGAGCCCGGAGATAGCCGAAGAGCTACTGGTGTTTTTACGATCGAGCCAGGATGTGTTCGCTTGGTCCTCCAAGGACATGGTGGGAATAGAATTGGAGGTAGCCGTACACGAGCTAAACGTCAGCCCCGAATCGACCCCAGTTAAACAGAAAAGAAGACCCTTAGGGGCCGAGAAGGATAAGATCATCGAGGAAGAAGTAAATAAATTACTCGAGGTGGGACATATCAAAGAAGTCAGGTTCCCAACGTTGCTGTCGAACGCCTCTTTGTCAAAAAGTCAGAAGGAAAATGGAGGATGTGCATAGACTTTAGAGATCTAAACCAAGCATGCCCCGAGGATCATTACCCTTTACCGAGGATCAATCAATTGGACGCCTCACAAGGATACCATGAGATCTGATTGTGCGAAAAGGACCAACCTAATATGAGTTTCGTCAACTCAACATGAACATATTGTTATGTGGTAATGTCGTTTGGGTACCAAATATTGGTAGACACGATGTTTCGAGCCCAACTCGGGTGGAACATGAAGGTATATGTAGACAACATGGTTGTCATGAGCAAGAAGGCCGGTGGCCACATTAGTGACCCACGAGAATCATTCGCTACACTTAGGAAGTATGGAATAAAGCTTAACCCCTCAAAGTGGGCGTTCAGTGTAGAAATGAGAAAATTCCTCGGTTACATGGTAATTGAGAGAGGGGTGGAGCCAACCCAGAAAAGGTACGCAAGGTGACGGAGATGCGACCCCATGTAACAAAAAAGGAAGTACAAACGCTGGCAGGAAGAATTACCGCCCTAAGACGCTTTATTTCTCGAGTAACTGAAGCTCGTTACTCTTTTTTTAATATCTTACGTAAAGGAGGGCAATTTGAGTGGAACGAGGAAGCAGATCGGGAATTCGAGCACCTAAAGGATTCCATCGCGGGCCTCCCCCTGCTCGTGAAGTCGGAGCCCGGAGAAAAATTATATGTCTATCTAGTGGCGGGCGAGCAGACGGTTATCTCCGTACTCTTGAGCGAAAGGGATGGAGTGGAATATCCGATATATTACGTGAGAAGAATGCTAAAGGGATCAGAGAAAAGATATGCGGAGATCGAAAAGATGGGGCTGACCGTCATCGTAACTGCTCGGAAGTTGAGGCTCTACTTTTTGTCGCACTCGATAGTAGTCCAGACCAATTTTCCTCTCAAGGATACCTTGGGCAAGATATACGTGTTAAGTAAAATGATCAAATGGGCCATCGAGCTTGGACAATTCGACGTCGAGTATGAGTCCCCAGCGGCTATCAAAGCGCAAGCCCTGGCTGAATTCCCGCATGAGACGCCCCATGTCGAGGAGAAGAAACATGGAAAGTCTTTATCGATGGCTCCGCTAACCCCTCCGCAAGTTGAGCCGGAGTGATAATTATAAGCTCCGAGGGGGAGGAGTACGAGTACGCTATCCGGCTAATATTTAAAGCTTCCAACAACGAGGTTGAATATGAGGCTCTGATATATGCACTGCAGTTGGCCGCAGAGATGGGGGCTAGGATGCTAAAACTATACTCCGACTCCCAGCTGGTAGTTCAGCAAGTTAACGGAGCTTTCAAAACAAATGGTGAAAGAATGGAAAAGTATTGCACGACGGCACGAGAGCTAGTCGGAGGGTTTCGCCGGGCCACACTCACGCAGATACTGAGGAGCGCGAACGAGAGGGCAGACTTCTTGGCAAGGGTATGAAGCATGTCGTGAGAATGCACTTCCAGTAAAATCACGATCCTAAAAGGGCAGCACCGAGAACGAATGACAGTGTTCACAGCCGGGTTCACGACCAACTGGCAATCGGAATGCTTGGAGGGACGGGTACAGCCTTGCTGACGGTAGCAAGCTAAACTGGAAGCTAGAGTAAGAAACTTTTGTTTAGATAAAGGGATACTGTATAAGCGAGGGTTTACCAGGCCACACCTCAAGTGCCTGAGCAAGCTAAAATATTATTCTTACTACAAAAATTTTACCGTCAACAATAGTAATATTATTACTACAACAATTACAGTCACTCAACGTTCAGCGACGGGCGTAAAAAACGGATAAAATTTTAGTAGGAAAAAAAATCAAAAAAAGTCAACTCCAGAAACCAACGACGAAAAACATAATATATATATATATATATATATATATTGTTTGGATAATTACATCTACCCCCCTCAACTATGATTTTTTCTTAGACCTCTACCTTTATGGTGCCAAATTCAACAAGTCATCTAGATTCCGTGAAATGTGCTCTAGTTTGTACTCTTTTTGTGTAAAAAATACAGTTTCCTAAGCACTACAAACTGATATATACAAGCTAAAAATCACATATTATGATCATCTTGCTTCATAATGTAGAGTTTGAATGGGATAAAACGGGTACAAAAGTGATAATATTCTATATAATCTCGAAGATTCCACTAAATTTGATGAGTTGAGGGGGTGGTTGTAATTATCCAAACAAGAGGGGTGTTTTTGTAATTTGACCATACCTCAGGGGGTGTTTGTAATTTACCATATATATATATATATATATATATATATATATATATATATATATATATATATATTAATCAACACCAGAAACTGACATTAAGAAAAATTCTAAAAAACAGTCAAAATTTGATTTTTGTGGTCAAAATTGATGAAATTGAAGTTAAATTGTGGTTACAATTAGGTATTGGGTTTAAATTGTTGAAAGTAATTTTGTCATATACATTAATTTTGTATTTATATATAATATATATTAAAGGAATGGGATTATTGGCGAAAAAGATATAACCCCTTAACCTAGAATGGTAAAGATGCTTGATCAGAAACTTATGCATAAAACCCCTTAATATTTAGAATGCTCCTAGAATTCTAAGAGTGTTCATTGACTTTATGTTTTCGGTTTCTAAATTTGCAAGATCCAGATGGCAAAGTTTCAGAACAGATAAACACAATTATATTTCCACTTTTATTTCAAATACATAACTATGGGTCATTTTTTATTCTTTATTCATTTATTTTTTATTTATTTTTTGTGACGGGGCATTTGACAATTAAGGATTTTAAAGTGGAGGTATTTGCAATTTTTTAAATAGAAAAATACAAAATTTATGTTAAATGGTCAGTGATGATGCTAAAATTAGATCACCTTAAGTAATTGAGGTAGGTAGAGCTGGGAGAGTAAAGTGGATCACTGACTGACGAGCTAGATGGTCTTGAGATACCTGTGATCAGAGAACACGTAACCTAGGTTGGGGGGTTGATCCGACAGAAACCCCTCTGACGCTCAAGTCAGACGTGCGGATAGTAGAAGTAGTTGAGAGAATACAAATTGAAGTATTGCTTAGATAATAGGACGTACCGTTAACAAATAAATTGAATCTTTATTTATATCTCGTTGATTGTGCTGCAGTTAAATTGTTGGACCAAACCTTATTTGAAGGTGATTGGGCTTTCGTAGTAGTGGTTTTCTAAATCGGACTCGTGGTCCACTAGGTAGAGAATTGTAGGCATATTAGGCTAGTCCAATTAGGCATATCATTAAGCCCCCCACTCTCGAGTCGATGTGGGAGCTAAGTCGAAACGGATACCAGATCAGGTCGAGAGTATATCAGTGTTGTATTTTTGTGCTACTAGTTGTCGTGGAAGAATAATAATAAAATATTATTATTATTTCTCCCCCTAATTTTTCTGTTGTTTTTTCTTTATTTTTAAAGAGGGCACGCAGACTGAGTGTGGGCGCGCATGGCGCACCTTGGGAGGCGCGTGAGTGGGTTGGCGCGCATAGGAAGGTGATACGCGTAAAACCTACATATGAAAAACCATAAGTGTACAGTATCGCATTTTGTAGAATAGTGAATTCCAGTTATCGATCCACAGGAAATTAAGTTCCTAAATTTACCAAGTACCGTAATTATATTATCCTAAACTTTATCTAGTTATACGAAAGAATAAGAGAAATGAAGTTAAAACGAAACAATAAATAAAAACAAGGGTTAAATACATAAACACCCCTGTACTATGGAGTTTGTATCAAATACCCCCCTGTACTACACATAAATACAAAAACCCCCCTTACATTACATTTGTTTCAAAATATGACGAAAATACCCCTACTCAAGCATTTATATATATATATATATAAAGGTTTGTTTGAGCCATTTTCAGTCAATTTTACGTGCGAAGTTTTGGTATTTATATTTTTTTCTCCAAAACATCTAATTGCTTATATTTTTTTAATTTTATGATAAAAAAACTTTTATTTTTGTCATTTTGCAATCCTATGATTGTTGAGAATTTGAACTACCGGAAGAAAATAAAAGGTTTTATTGAGAAAGAAAAACTAAGTAATTTAATGTTTTGTAGAAAAAAATATAAATATCAAAATTTCCCAAGTAAAATAGACCGAAAATATTAAAAATATAGTGAAAAATGACTCAAACAAACTATTTAATTTATAGGCTAAGCAGGGGTATTCTAGTCATATTTTGAAAAAAATGTAATGTGAGGGGGGTTTATGTATTTATGTGTAGTACAGGGGGGTATTTGATACAAACTCCATAGTACATGGGTGTTTTTGTATTTAACCCTAAAAACAACTGTCGGCAGGACAAGCGCGGAATTTCGACGTGTGATGGCTTCTAAGGTAAAAACCACCAGTGTACTATCGATAAAGATCTACAAATCCAAATCTAATGTCAATTCTATATTTGCTAACCCAGACACTAAAATACCCTAACCCCCGTCTCCAGTGTAGTTAGAGTCTATGCACAGGTCCGGCGTCTCCGTTCAGAACCTGATATTAAGAGAGCATTTAGGTATTTAGGTCAAGTCCTTCAGGGCTACCCGAGGTCATCACGTCTCCGTTTCCAGAACCCGAACTATGTTTTCCTAAAATCAAACGAGAAATCCTCTCTCGAGTTCATTCCCATTCACAATCAATGCAACTGTTGGACAAACAATTAATACAGGAAAACATAAACAAAATCAAAGAACGACCAATAGATATCACAAATCTGGAAATTAAAATCAATATATACAAGGTTTCATTTCCCTAAAAGAAAATGCTCAGTTCATTACAAATATAGCATCAAAATGAAGAACACGAGAAATCATAAACTAAACCTAAAGAAAAATCTTATGAAAAATACGAATCGAAACCCTCGTCGAAACTTCCCGCGAAGACCTGGCGAAAACCGAAGAGAAAACCGAAAAAGAAGTCAAAGAAGAGTTCGAAAATGGGAGAGGAGGGTTTGTTCTATTTATAGTAGGCTTGCAAAACACAAATATGTTAACTCGAAAACTGTGCATCGCCTTGCCAGATCGCGATACGGGAATGTTGGATCGCGATCTCGGTCCTCATCGAAAAAACTTATGTAAGGACCCCAGATCGCGATACAGAAAGAGTGGATCGCGATCTAGCCTCTCCGTCAACTTCAAAACCCGTTTAGACCCTTTTGCACCTCGAACTTGACAAATATACATTTCACAAAAGTTGTAGCCCTCGAAGTTGGATTTCTATATCCACTTGAATCGGCTCAATCAAAGTTGATATAAGAGAGTTATGCGTCAAATACCGAACACTGCCATAGTTTGCTAGATATGCACTTTTGTACGTGTTTGGTTTGGTTAGCTTCTCTTCACCTAAAATAGAAATAAACAAGAATCTCATAATATGTACAAATAAAGTCGAAAACTCGGACGAATGAAGACCAAAACCCTAAGATTCAATCATTAAAAATCGTGCAGAACAAACACTTATCAGAAGGCACGTGCGAGTGCAGCTGGCGCGCCTGGGAAGGCACGCGCGCGTGCATCGACGTGCGGTACAAAGGTCTGGCGTGTGGGCCCACGCGCAATACATGGTATAGGCGCGTGGATGCCACTAGCACGTGGCCAGCGTCACCGCAAGCGTGCGTGATCTCCATGCGTGCGTTTTTTTTTAGGGTGCGTTATCTGAGGGGGTGCGCGAATCGAGTCGCGCACGCCCTGAGGCATGGTAGGTGGCCCGAAATTGTAGGTTCTTCAATTTGTGTTCATACTTGAAGTATATGGGTATAAAACTACTATTTCATTTGACGTTTATATTATTTGACATTGTCATTGGTTTGACGCATTGCTTGTATGTGATTACATTTAGTATTTTGCGTGATGTACTTGATGAAGGGATCATCTCTCAAGATTTTTTGATGGGGATCGTGCCCCTTGTTAGGACCGTGGCCAGGTTTTAAATGTTAGACCCGATGAAAACAGGTAGACAAGTTTATGTAATCAAGCTGGCCAGTCTATAAACATCATCATAACATCTCTAAATATTCCAAGGATTACTGTTGATTTTAGCTGATAATTGTGAAGTGAAAGAGCAATAACACCGAGAGTAATGGAAACAAATTGCTTTATTCATTTATTGAAAATGTGAATGCTACAAGCCTAAGTAGATGGTGTAGGTGCTTCTTTCACGTTGATGTTGTAGCAGTCACCTTAGGTGGATTAAACGGAAACACAAGGGTAGGTCATTGCACGCGAGTATGTGATCTTGGTCGGAGTCCCTGCCACGTAAAGATGAACACATGAATCTCAAACCTGTAAGATTAAGACACGTGAACTGAGCCGGGGGTTGATCCGGCGGAAACCCCTCCGACGCTCTAGTCAGATAGATGCTCAGAAAAGCAGATGGGTATGTAGAACAATAGAGTTATGGGTATCATAACTAAAGAATAGAGCGTACATTTTACAATGAGGCTGAAGTCTTATTTATAATTAATTAATGGTAGACTCCTAATTAGTGTATAAATCTATTTGAACTTAGATTAGCACTCTAATTAGGTATTTTATCAATATGATTGACTTGAGCCTTAAATGAGTGGACTCCTTCTTTTGGGCTTTGGCTTTCGGCCCAATATAATAAAATAATTAATGGGCCCATTAAGGGCCCACTTAGGCGTATCCCACGTTGTTCTCGAGGGTGGAGGTTAATCGTCCAATTGATGTATAGAGATGAGGGGATGCATCATCCTTAGGGCGGGATAGCCCTCCAGTTTGGGATGATGTGATCATTAACTCTGTTATGGGCTCGAAAGACTCCAGGTGTCATTAGCATCATTGGGCTTCGACGACTGCCGCCGGTCATCTCGTCGCTGGGTGTCAGAGTGATCATCTTCTCTTTTCCTCTTGGGAGTAGCGAAGGTCGAATCCTCTTCTATTCGGGCGTATTTCTTAGCGCGACTTAATAATTCCTCCAGAGTGGTTGGAGGTCTTCCCGCCTACAAATTGTTGAATGTAGTTGCGGAGGTTTCGCCTTCTCTCTGGGCGATAGTGAAAATCTACGTGGGAGTCTTAACGTACTTTTTGTTGATAACGAACTAGTTAGTGAAGCGATCCGACAGTGGCGAGAGGGCTTCAATTGACCCAGTGGACAAGGAGTTTAACCAGCTGAGGGCTTGTCTGGATAGTGTTGCACGGAACATTTTGCACAACACCGCATCAGTAGGGTCATATAGTTCTGCTATGGCGTAGAACTTTTCAAGCTGCTCATGTGGGTCACTAGTTTTATCGAACTGCGGCAAACCCGAGATGTTTACGCCTTGTGGTAGAATCTCATCGAGTATGGCGACATTGAAGGGACTGCATTTTATTGGAGCTATTGCCCTTCCACCAATAAGATTGCCTAAGTGGGGAAGGGATTTGAGCGAGATACCCGATTATTGATTTCATCCCCTCCACCATTGAGTGGAGGAGATCGCTGGCGAGAGACGTAGCCTCTTGGAGGTGAACGTGGGTGTTGTTGCCTAGTTCGTGCCTCTCGGCGATGAGTGGATTGTTGCATCCGAGACCTAGGATCTGAGGTGGATGCTGACGACATTGTTGTTTGGCAATCGTTATCCTGGGCGGTGGAGGTGGTTGTAGGAGCGTTGGCTCCTGCTGTGGTGATGTATCATGCCACTGCTTCAGTGGCCGCACGAGCAGAGGTTTCCGCAATCATACGTTGAAGAGACTCATCGGTTATCAGAACCTTTCAAGGAGCGGAAAGTAGCAGATCATGTTGAGTCCCCGGTGTGGGCTCTTGAGGAGGGACTTGTGTTGGATCCTGAATACGAGTAGGGGGGAGTGGCAAACTAGGGCCTCGTCGAGGTGGGAGGTTATTAGCTGTGTCATGCTCCCCTATAGCAAATATCTCAAGGCCATTATGCGCGCTACGTGATCTAGGATGCGTTCCTACAGACGGCGCCATTATGATGATGCTAAAGTTAGATCGCTTTAAGTAATTGAGGTAGGATGAGTAAGGAGAGCAAAGTGGATCCCTGACTCACGAGGTAGATGGTCCTGAGATACCTGCGTGCAGAGAACATGTAAACTAGGTCGGGGGTTGATCCGGCGGAAACCCCGCCGACGCTCA
Source organism: Erythranthe guttata (assembly GCF_000504015.1). The sequence goes on along the minus strand of NW_012194115.1, from coordinate 296,323 downwards.
TGTCAGACGTGCGGATAGTAGAAGTAGTTGAGAGAACACAAATTGTAGTATTGCTCAGATAATAGGGCGTACCTTTAACAAATGAATTGAATCTTTATTTATACCTCGTTGATTAGGCTGAAGTTAATTTGTTGGGCTCAAACCTTATTTGAAGGTGATTGGGCTTTCGTAGTAGTGGTCTTTTAAATTATGCTCGTGATCCAATAGATAGAGAAATTGTAGGCATATTGGACGGACACAATTAGACATATCAGTCAGCAAAAGCGATTATGGCATTTGCATTTAGCTTTGTCTATTTGCATACATAATATTATAGATGGTTGTTAAAGGCTTCTACTGAAGCCGGTTCAAGCTGGAAGAGCTAGGAAGATTCTAGAACATGCACAACACGTGGAAGAAACGAGATAGCAAAGTTGTTACTAAATTGTTGTAACTAACTTGGAGAACAGCTGAATTGCATGCAAGGCTTTGAGCTCACTGATTGGAATATAAATTCTTGTGGACTCGTGTCATGTCTAATTATCACATTATTGTATCATCTTTCTTCATTTGTAATTGAGAGAGAGAGAGAGAGAGAGAGAGAGAGAGAGAGAGAGAGAGAGAGAGAGAGAGAGAGAGATAACACTTGAGAAACAGTTATGCCATTGGTAGCTAGGGTTTCCTGTCAAAGTGTTTGGAAGTGATTGATATGTGAAGTGCTCGTTGTAATTGCTCTTGAATTCGACTAATATAAACCGCTGTTGTTGCTCTCGTGGCCGGATGTAGGGTCTCCTTGATCCGAACCACGTTATCAGTGTGTGTAGTTTCTTTATAGAGTTTTAGTGCAATTGCCATTAACAAATCATAACAAGTGGTGCTATGAACTTAGAACTAAAGATGTAGTAAACAGAGAAATATTTGCATCTCTCATAATAATGAAAGCAAACATAAGAAATTACATTTATATCTTAGAAGGCTCAACTGTTGTTGGTACTGTTGCTGCAATTGGTAATGATAACACATTTATTTTTTTTATTTTTTTGCTTTTAAGATTAGGACATATCAGTGAAATGGGGTTAAATGAACTAAGCAAGCATCACTTATTGTGTGGAGATAAAGCTCATAAGCTTCAATTTTGTGAGAACCAATATTCTTGGAAAGAGCAAGAGAGTTAAGTTCGTGAATCTGGCCGATTTATGTTCTTTCTTTTTATGATTGAATTTACATCCAAAGATCGGTATAATAAGTAGAACGTTAGGTAGAATAATCTTTGAGTCGTTTTCACCGTATAAGTGCATTAATTGGCATGTGGTATGGTATCACAAGAATATAAATATCACCTTAGATAATCATAATTCAGATTTGTGTTTAATGGTTTGTTCTTAATTGAATTGCTAAGGAATACAGTGATTTGATTTTGAATATTAGAATTATAATTCACGTGGAAGCGTATTATAATTAGTTTAATGTTCCGGGTTAATAATTGAAATTATTTACATGCATAATTGTGAGATTTTTGGTGATGGATCAACGTAGAGGAAATATAAGATTCTAGGCTTGTTTTTATTTTATAAATATGTTATCAATCAACCTTCTTCAATAATTTGGGTTATTTTAATTTAATTTCGTGTTTTCGTTATGATCATCAACTCAATTTTATTATGTTGTATGTGATCGTAAATTGCGCGAGCTTGGTACTTAGGATTAGAAAACTTAATTATTTGAAGTGAGTTCGATGTCCGACTCTTAGAAGTCTACTTTATTGCTTGTTACGATACGTACACTTGCCTGCATGTAGGTTGTCGACAAATAGATAGATAGATTAATTAAAGAGATTAGTTGAAGAATTTAGCAAACATATATAATTATTTATGATTCAAGTAGTTTAAAAAAAAAAATTAAATAAAAGCTTAGATAAAGAGCTTAACATAGTCTAGTTAAAAAACATGTGTAGCAAGTTGTTTGAAAGAACTTATTGATAGAGAGCTTAAACTAAAAAAAAAATTCAAGGAGTTTTAATTTATATTTTTGATAAACAACTTAGAAACAAACATGTATACAAGTTTTCATATAGAAAGAGCTTATTAAAACAAGAGTTTCGCAAACGAAAGCGTAGCTAGAGACTATAGTTCTAAAGAACTTGAATAAAGCGATTATTAAAAGAGAGCTTAGATAGACAAACGATAGCTTAGTCAAAAAAAATTATCAAACAAATATGCATTTCTAAATAGTTATAAAGTTTGATTAGAGATATTGTAAATAGTTGGGATACGTATCTCGTTTTTTAATAAACGAGAGCATATATAGAGATCTTTAACAGTCAGGAGCTTAGACATTGAGAGCTTAAAGAGTTTAGACTAATGTTCTGAAAACCGGCCGGACCGGACATCCTGGACCGATTCGAGGGGGTTCGACCGAGTTTATTCATTTTTTTTTACATAACTTTAAAGTGGTAATGATATAAATATGCCAAAAAAATCCATAATGGAATTTTATATATACTCTTCATACCTTTGAAGTTTGAATAGTCAAAGTAAATTTGTAATGGTAAAATAATTGACACAAAACTTCAATACAAATTACTTATTAGAGCCCAATGTCCAAAGCCCAAACCGCAATGTTCTTATGTATATTTTTCTCCCTCCTCCCTCCTCTGCCTTTCTCAATAATCACTGTCATTGACAATCTATCAGCAAACCAGATGAAGAAATTAAGTTTCCTACCTCGATTTTTCTATCTCATTTTAGTTTTCATATGGAACAAATTCATCGCCGTTTATTTGTCCGGTTTTATGGGCGGTTTAACTGGACATTTTCCGGTTCGGAACAATCGACCCAGGTTTTTGGCTTTTCCGGGTCTATGTATTGGACCGGATGGCCTGGTGTCCGGTTCGTGGTTAAACCGGTCAGACCGGCCGATCCGATTTTGTAAACATTGTGTAAGACAATGATCTTTAACAAAATAAACATACATAATTTGAAATGCATTGGTGTTTAACTTAGTTGGCCAAACAAGTCCTTAATTTGAATTGATTATCACTGTTAATTCTATTATTAATTATTGGCCCACCAGAACAACAAAATCAAGCTCAGTCCTTTAAGGACGGTCTACTCTACACAAAAGGGCAGCGACTCTTTGTTCCGAAGTGGGGCAGCTTGAGGAAGGACCTCATAAGGGAATGCCACGACACCAAGTGGGCGAGGCATCCGGGCCAAAGACGGACAATGGCGTTGCTCGAGACGGCCTACTTGTGGCCTCACATGCGGGACGGTGTCGATGCATGTGTGAAGACTTGTCTTGTTTGCCAACAAGACAAGGTGGAGAATAAACAACCGGCAGGGTTACTAGAGCCTCATCAAATGGATTACCCAAGTACGAGGCAACGGGAGAGCCTAGTAAAAAACTACATGGACTAAATTGAATTTTTCAAAAAAAATTCAGCAACAAGATGTCAGATTGCATTTTTTTTTCAAAACTTAGATTAATCTTCATTCAAAAATTGCTTCATCAAAGGCCTGTTCTATGGGCATTTCCAAAATCAGATAAGCCCAATAATCAGAAGCTTATTTCTTGGCAGCATTTTCCGCCTTTGTCTTTTTGTCAGTTATTAATTATTGGGTCAATGCCCACTGAATGATGAAAACTTAGTCCATCAACCTAAGGCCCTATGAATAGTAAGCATTGAGTTGGACCCAGTGTTCTAAAAATCGGTCGAGGCGACCGATTAATCGGTCTCCGAGTCAGAGGCAGTCTAAAACCTTTACGATTTTAGTGTAAATGTTTGAAAATTTATTAATTGCCTGTGAGGCTGTTTTAGGCGGTCCGAAGCAGTTTGAGACTATCAAACCTTGCAGGCGGGTCAAACTTTGGTGCAAAAGATCGGTAAAAATCAGTTTTTATTTTATTTATTTTTTAAAAAAAGTGGGGATTTTCATTAGAAATGAGTTTATGTTTTATATTATTTTGTTAATATTAATTTTTTTTAAGGACCTAATGATATATAATTTTGGATGCACAAGATTTCCGTTTTATTTTTATTTTGTAAGGAGTTTTATTATAGTATGATGTTATTATTATTAAAATTTTATTATGTGATTATGATATATAAAATTGTGGGGATAAAATCATGTTTAATATATTTTTATATATATTTTAAGTATTTACAAATAATATCTAAATTTATATTACATTAAATTTAAAAAACTAATTTATCACCGATTAATCACCGCCGCGCCGATTAATTATGAAGCGGTGTCTAACCGACTTGGGTCTAATTTCCGCCTAATACAACCTTGGGTGGACCAAAGTGTTCGCTAAGGGAAAACTTAACGGCAAAAAGATTGCTGACAGACAACTCCCTCATAAAGTCCACTACCACACATCATATCGCATAAAAAGAAGAGTAATAGGCGATTGGTGGCGAGCTTGAAGATAACCGTTGAAGAAGATCATTAGATAGTTTCCATAAACAAATAAGAAAAAATGTGTAAATTAGGATAGATGATTAGTTAATCAATGCAAATCTCAGGTGAATAAAGATGTCCTATATTAAGAAATTGTTACATATAATTATCTATATAAATTAATGTAAAAAACCCTACAAGGGTTAGGGTTTAACATGAAATAAAACACTCCTAATTCGAGTTCTCTTTTCTATTTTGTTTTTATCTTTTTTTTTTCTGGTTGATTACTCTGTTTAAGCCAGCCACATGTTGGTGTCGGGCATACTCTTCGACAAATGAAAGAGTGGGATTTTGAAAAAGGTCTCTAGGGTTCTGATATGCCTAATTGGCCAACCCAACAAGCTTACAATCTCTCTATCTACTGGGCCACGAATCCGATTTAGAAGAACATTACGAAACTCCAATCACCTTCAAATAAGGTTTGGGCCCAACAAATTAACCGCAGCCCAATCGACAAGGTATAAATAACGATATAATTCATTTATTAAAGGTACGCCCAATTAGCTAGCCAATTCTACAATTCATATTCTCTCAATTACTTCTACTATCCTCACGTCTGATTTGAGCGTCGGAGGGGTTTCCGTCAGATCTAACCCCCGACCTAGTTTACGTGTTCTCTATTCGCAGGTATCTCAGGACCATCTAGCACGTGAGCAGTGATCCACTTTGCTCTCCCAACTTCTTCTACATCAACTATTTAAGGTGATCTATTTCTAGCATCATTAGGTTTAAATTTTACTCTCTTAGAAAACGCAAAGCCAAAGAAAGTCTTGGCTTAGGGCCCCACCCCACAAGGGGGCCCCACAATTTTTTTCATAAACCACTATATGACCCCAATATTAGTTATATACTTAAATATTTTATTAGACGTTGTTTTAAACTATATGTTAATGGAATATTTTATAATCTCAACTATTCAAAAAATATATTCAAAACATATAAAGAAAGACCATTTTAAATATTGTGTATAAATTAATTATATAATTTCTTATACTGTGTTATTAATATCCAAATGTATATGCCAATTTTTTTTTAAGATTATAGTTAAATCTTAAACCAAACATCCATACTATAAAAAGATTGAGACAAACTGATGTCGGTTGAGATGAACAATATAATGATCAATATATGTAAATTTATTAATTTTGATCACCAATTTTTTTTTCCCCAGAATGTGCCATTTATGCATAAAATAGATGCATATCATTATGTCATCAAATGTTTTTACACTGCCATCAACATTAAGGTTCGTACTTGATATATTTCAAATTCATATTTTTATTTTCAATAAAATAGCAAATATTTTGTTTATTAAATAAGATATTTGTTAATAATGTGTACCGATAACAATAGAATTTAAATACTATTAAAAAAAACCGAAGCCGTAATTTTAAAGTCCGCTTAGGACCCCAAGATTGTCAGGACCAGCTTTGAGAGAATGTTCAGCTAATTAGCAAATTATTCTGTCCTTATTTGAAAAGAAATTAGTCATCAAGGATGCATAGCAAACTGGCCCTACAAAAGTCGAAGTTACAAACAATATAACATGGCCACTAAGTTCGGTCGATCGATGAAAAGACTGCACCATGTTATCCATCACGAAACGCATCCTCTATAAACTTTGATGGAGAAGTTTCCGAAAATTAGTTGGGGTTCGGCCGATAAATACACATCGTGAAGTTCATCACATGCAAAAATAAACTAGGAAGTTCACATGGTGGGATCACTACAATTAACTCAATGTATTTATTTATTTTATGCCATTCCCTGGTTTGTACCACAACTCTTGATTGCAAACTGATGAAAACAAAGAAACAAAATGGTACCTTTTGCATTACAAAATGAAAAATTACAAACTTAATTCAAATGGATATTAAAAAAAATAAAAAATTAAATGAAAAAAATAAGAAAAAGAAAGAGCCACATCTCTGGTGGTTGGATGTATGTATGTCTAATCAACAACAACCATGCTGATGCTGTACGAAATCGCTCATCTTCTCCGGTGGTTCTTTTCCAATTAAATGCTTTAATTTTCTTCCTTCTCCTCACTTACCATTACATTCATTACCATTATAGTAATTAGTTAATTCTGCATATATATAAAAATTATGTTGCGACACCTAATATCTTAACAATTAATCTGTCTCAACAGAACGAGTGGATTTTCGTAGGTATATAAATCAACAATTGACATCAGAGTCGGTTACTAGATATACTCAGTGCCTGATTTTGGGAATTAATTTATTTTCTTTGTTTATTGTAGGATGCATGTTCTCAAGAAAGGTTGAGATTAAAGTTGAGAAGAGTGTGTTACGACTTTTACCCAATTCTGTTGCATTGTAACATGCCCCGTGATGGGACACTCTGATACAAAACAAATATGGGTGAATAAATATGTCAGTAACAACTTTTCTATAATAATTTCCCTTAATGTGTGCGCTACTGACTTGTAGTATTTTGTTAATGCTCTGCATGTTTTATATGATAATGTGAGTGCATACTTTTTGAGAAAAACATACTTAGTGTTGGAGCTCCGTAATTTTTGTCATCACTTCAATAGGGAACTTGTTGTGCGAAATGTTGTGTGTATAGACTGTGTGACAACAAATAATCAGTTTGTTGATTCTTTTACAAAATCTTTAGATTTCTCTCGATTTGATTCCTTGCGTAAATTGCTTGGAACTTGTTGTATTCATCTATGAACAATGAAAGGATAACCATCTTCTTGTTATGTCAGGATTACACTTGAAAGTTTGATATGACATACTGAGTTGCCACACATATGTTGTGGTGACATGTTTCCGTCTTTGTTGATCCTTGTTTTACTTTGAAAGGTTTGATTGTTTGTTCTTGTTATCTAAATTTGGGTGGATAATTTTTGTGTACTAATTTTTTGTTTCTACGCAGTGTACAGGTTTGAAAAATCGGTTTTTCGCCTGTGAGGCAGTTTTAGGCGGTCTGAGGCGGTTCGAGGCGGTCTGAGGCGGTCAAACCTTTAAGGCGGGTCAAACTCGGTGGCAAAAGTCATTTTTTTTTTTTTTTGTAATTTAAAATAAAAGTTGGATTTTAATAAAAGAAAATATGAGTTTTTGCCTTATTTTATTTATGTTAATTGTTATTGTCAAAGAACTAATGATGTATGCCAGGAATGTTCAAGAATAAATGTAAATTCAAAAAAAATATTTTTTTATTTATATTTTATAAGGATATTTATGTATTATGGTCTTATAATTATTAAACTTTTATTATGTTATTAGGATATATACATGATGGAGATATAACTATGTTTAAATATCTTTTTATATATGTTTGGAGTATTTAGAAATATATTATATTAAATTTTAAAAGCCGATTTATTTCCGATTTATCACCGATTTATCACCGCCGCACCGATTAATCGTGAGTCGGTGCCTGACCGATTCGGACCCAATTACCACTTTTTACAACCTTGCTTCTAACAATGGTTAGATGGTTCAAATATAGATAGGAGATAACAAATAAATATGAGAACATGGGTACTTCCATCCCTATAGAAATCAGAGGATGATGGGTTTAGTTCGGTAATATTGGTTGAACCCCTTATACTTATTGGGCCAAGGCCCAATGAAGGATAAGAACTGAGTCCATCAAGCCAATGCCCTATGAATGGTGGGCACTGAGGTGGACCAAAGTGTTCGCCAAGACTAACGGCAAAAAGGTCGCCGACAGACAGCTCAAATATAAGTCCACTAACACGTATCTGATCCCATGAAAGGAAGAGTAATAGGCGGTAGGCGGCAAGCTCGAAGATAGACGTTGAAGAAGAAGATGTTAGGATAATTTCCATAAACTAATAAGGAAAATGTGTCAATTAGAATGGATGATTAGCTTATAAATGCAAATCTCAGACGAATAAAGATTTCCTAAATTAGGAAATAGTTCCATACAATTCTCTATATAAATGAATGTAACAAACCTATTGGAGTTACGATTTGACATGAAACTAAAACACTAATTTTCGAGTTCTCTCATTCTCTCTTGTTTTATATATTTCCAGTCGATTAATTCGTCTTTGCTAGCTAAATACTGGTGTCAGACGTACTCTTCAACGAACGAAAGAGTTGAATTTGGAAGGAGGTCTTGAGGGTGCAAGTTTTACTCTATTATAGGACTTTTAGCTAATTGGCAAATTAATCTTGTTCTGATTTGAAAGCAAATTAAAATAGTCATCAAGGATGTATAGTTGCCCCCAATTATACAGGGTTCCGTATCCGATTCTCGGCAATTGGCCGATAAAAAGACTGCACCATATTATCCATCACGAAACGCATCTTCTAAAAACTTTGTTTGAGAAGTTTCCGAAAAACTAATTAGGGTTCGGCCGATAAATACACGTCGCGAAGTTCATCACGTGCAAAATAAACTAGGAAGTTCACATGGTGGGGTCAGTGCAACTAACTCAATGTATTTCATTTTCTTATGCCATTCCCCCGGTTTGTACTGTACCACCACTCTTGATTGCAAACAAGATGAAAACAAAGAAATAAAAAAAGAACCTTTTCCATTACAAAATGAAAAATTACAAATTTATTTCAAATGGATATTACAAAATTAAACTGAAAAAAAAATGAGAAAAATAAGAAGAAAGAGCCACATTTCTTGTCGTTGGATGTATGTATGTACATCTAATCCTTGATTTTTGCAACAGCAAACCATGCTACGAAATCGCTCATCTTCTCCGGTGGTCCTTTTGTAATTAAATGCTCTAATTTTCTTCCTTGTGCTCACTTGCCATTACATTTCTTACCATTTCAATTTTGCTGGGAAATACTGCGAAAAAAAATTAAAAAAATCATATTAGCAAAAATTGAAAAATAAAGAAAAAATAACTAATAATTTAAATAAGAATTACTGAAAATTATTTTACCTTGTCGATGAGGGAGAGGTAGTATGGTTTGACTTTCTCAACGTCAACTCTAACTTTGCTCTTGCTGTACAGGTCATATTTGCTGCATATGCGGGAAAAAAAATGTTAATATTCGTTTCATTTCGATAATTTCGATGAAGAAAAAAATTTTATATTTATATTTAATGAAATATTTAAAAAAAAATTACTTGAATATCTGCAGCCATTTCAAGTTCTCTTTGTCTTCCTCATTCATCAAGTGTGTGTAAGCTCCAGCTTTGTGCAGAGCTGCAATAGATTTAACACATTATCAAGTTAGTGTACTAATTAAACAACTATGTAAAAAGTATAATTCTTGATTATCTAATTAAATCATATTTAAAGGGAAAAAGTATAAGATTAATTCTTACGATAAAACGAGTGGTAGCGGACGATGAACAATGCAGCGGAAGGAAGAGTCGTCCCGTTTTCCTTGGCCACCTAAGTAGAAATTAAATATTCATTCAAAATCAATTAGTAATTTTCAATAGAGCCACTATAGAAAAATTTAAAAAAATATATATATGTAATTTGAATATTTTTTGTGGTTTTGTTATTTATACCAAGTACATGTAGTCGTCGTGCCCCCACGACATGACAACGTTCTCTAGGCCGCATCCTTGTTCGTAAACACCGTTCTTAGTGTTGTATGATGAGTTGTAAGTATCAGAATTGTCCTTGAAATACTGCAAGAAATTGTTTGTTCAATTCAAGAAATTAATTAATAATAATGCATAGGCAATGGAAAATCAAAGCACATTAACCGAAATAGTGTTGTATACAGCAAAACCTTGATAAATTAACACTCGATAAATTAATAACCTCATTTAAATAATATTTTTCCTCGGTCCCAACTCAATAAATTAATATTTCACTAAATTAATAGAATTTGACTGGTCCAAACTGTATGAATTAATTACATAGGTTTAATTGTATATTAATTACCTCAACTCAATAAATTAATATTTCGAAAAACTAATAGAATCTGACTGGTCAAAACCGTATGAATGAATTACTGAGGTTTAATCGTAAACTGGAAAATTACCTAGACTCAATAAATTAATATTTCACTAAGTTAATAGAATATAACTGGTTCAAACTGCACAAATTAATTATAGGGGTATAAAAGTAAATGAATAACTACCTTATGGTGAACAATGGATTGATCAAAAGCACATCCAAGAGGGAAAGTGTCACCAACAACAGCCCATTGAGGCAGCTCTCCAAAGCTAGGTAGAAGAAGCACTTTTCCAAGATCTGCACCCCATTATATATATATATTAAAAAATAAATATTGAAAATATAGTTTACATCCCTGAAATTCGCACCGATTTCACATTTGGTCCCTCATGTTTCAAAAATTCAACAGTTTTAGTCATTAAGGTCAGTTTTCTTTTAGTACTAACGGAACCAAGCGACCGTCTTAACTGATGTAGTAGCTGTAAATTGATGGAAATGACCAAAAGTGTAAAATTATTGAAACATGAGGGACCGAATTTGAGGGTTGAAAACTGTATTTTTCCCATACATATATAAAATAGAATAAAAGAATTACCATGAATGAGAGCAGTCAAATGGAGCCAATCTTGATGAGGGTAATCTTTTCTAATAGCCTCAGCAGTTTGGAGCAAATGCTCAATTTGTGGTTCATCTAAATCTGGATCACTTTCATCAACCACTTCATTCAGAAGCTCACAGCACTCCCATATACTCATCTCTGTCTTGTCTAGTTTCCCGTATTTCTCTCTCATCTTCTTCACCTAATACATTTTTAATTTATTAAAAAATATAAAACATTTTATTTATATATTTTTAATAATAAAAAAATAAATATTTAATTAATATAGAGAGCGGGTGGGTGGCTTACAAAATCGAATGACTGATTAATGTGGTTGAGTCGGTAGAACTCCTCTACGGTTTTCTGTCGCTCGCTTTCAGCATTGTAGTCCCTGTTATTATTGACGTCATAATAGTTAGTTCCCAACAAGAATATATTTTTTTATTGTTTTATTAAGGTTGTTTGTAATTAACACGTGTCGCATATTAAAAAAGATATTAATCAATTAATTACCTGAAAGATTGACCGAATGCGTTGATCTCAGGGGCATCAAATCCTCCACCATGTGCGTCCAATTTGGGCATCGGAAAACCTCCATCTAGTACTAGTTCATTTGTTTCCATTTTCTTCCCTTCCACTTCTACCCCTGCTATTATTTAATTCATTATTTAATTAACAACAAATTAACCCAATTATTTTATATTTATACATTATTCGGATAATCATCCATCAATTCAATCTTCACAACGTTTTTTATACTACGCTACACCTGGTAAAATACATTGGATAGATCTTTAGCATATAAATAATCCTTCCGAACATACTGATTCATGCGCATTGCATTATTATTATATATATATATATATATATATATATATATATATATATATATATATATATATATATATATATAATTGAAATAAGCAAAAATAATTGGAAAATGAGAAATTACCGAGATCAGGCTGCTCGATGAGAATAGTCATCTTCTCGAAATTATCGAAGATAGGAACGAAAAAAAGAAAGAAAATTGAAAGTAATTTAGTGATATGAATGGAAACGGGCTTTATGGATGGTTTGAAGAGAGGTTTATGAAAAGGGGGTATTTATAGTGTGACAAAAAAGTCCTTAATTGGCAAATTTGAAGGTTTCGAGTCCTCAACTAAAATTTCTATTTGGAGTCCTCAGCGCTAAATATGTAAGAATGATTAGCTGTTTCGAGGTTGGACCCATCAAAAGTGATCTCATGTGTTTTACGCTCTTCTCGGCGCGTGCAACTCACCTCCCGCAAAAATTTGATATCTGGTGGAGGTGGAAGGCACGCATTTCTAGTGAGAGTGGGAAAAGTGTAAAGATGCCTTCGGGATGAGTCAGCAAAACGTGTTTAAGTATAGTTTATGCTGACGCGGAACCAAGTCATATCCTACACGAACTTGTTAATTGTTTATTACGATGAGGTTTTGAGGGCTGAGCTGTGCTCACCTAACTTCATAAATTAATGACCGACGGCCACCTTATTGCCACATCAGCTTTTGGTCAATTTATTTTACTAATTTGGTAGCAATCCGGTGGAGGCACGAACACGTGTTCGGCGTCATCTTCAAAAATAGATTCGTGTTTAATTTCACATTATTCTTAAGAGTAACTCCAACTATCAAAATCCAGAATATCAAATTGAATCATCAAATATTCATTAGATATAATATTTTGTTTTGGTACCGTATATAAATTGATTTGCTCCAGTTATAGGCAAGGTTGTCAGAACCGGACCGGACCGGCCGGTCCGACCGGTTCGACCGTGACCCGTCATCCAGGCGAAAACCGGGGTTGTTGTGCAAAAATCCGGTTCGACCGGAAAACCGGAGTAAACCGGAAACCGGTGGATGACCCCGGTTTTTTTCGAAAAAGGTGCGGTGGTGGTCCAAGATGGCCAGATCTAGGCGGCGAAGGTCGATAACCGCTAGATTTTGGCAGATCGGAGAAATGAGAGTCGTCGGAAATCGGATTTGGCTAAAAGTGTAGAAAATATGGTGTTTGAATACGTAGATAATAGAATAAGAAGAAAAGGGAGAGAATAGAAGGGAAGAGGGAGAGAGAGAGAGGGGTACTGGACCGTCTGTAAATTTTGAAGAGAGAGAAAGGAAATGGGTAAGAGAGTGGGTGAGAGTGAAGAGAGAAGAAGAAGAAAAAGACAAGTGGATTTTTTTTATTATTTTTTAATGATGGAATTTAAAACAATAAAAAATGAAATTAGTAAATTAAATAAAAAAATATGAAGGGAGGTGAACAGAGGTTGAATGTAATATAGGCAAAATATAGAGAAAATAGTATTGTTAAATTAATAAAACTAATAAATAAATGAAAATAAAAAATAAATAAAAAACCCGGGTTGAACCCGGTTGAACCGGTCGAACCGTGACCCGAATATCTTGCCGGTTTTATGTCCGGTCCGGTTCTAATAACATTGGTTATAGGTCTCAAATGATCGTTAACTTAAAAAATAGGGGTTTTTGTGATAAAGTCCCCAACCAAACATGTTTATTATTCTAGGTTTATGGGTTATATCTCTTTCAGCAATAAGCCCATCCCTTTAATATTTATTATAAATAAAGGAAACACTCATGTATATCCCAATATTACCATCAACCATTTATACCTAATTCTTAATTGTAACCCCAATTTAATCCATTTATACCTAACGCCGTTGAATTTTTTTTTTTTTGCTTTTTTCTTTTCTTTTCTTCCGGATTTTTTTTTCGGTCTCCAGCATTGACTTATTTTAGTGATTTTTTAAGTTTTTTTTTTTTGGTTGTTTTTTCTTTTTTACGTCCGACGCTAAACGTTGACCGTAATTGTGCTGTCACTGACAGTAAATTAACGTAATTATATTGTCAATGACAGTAAATTAACGTAATTGTACTGCCATTAACAATACATTTATGTAATTGTGCTGCCGTTGACAGTAAATTAATGTAATATTATTATTTTTTATTTTTTGTTGTTTTTTTTTATTTTGTTGGATTTGTTGACAAGTCAACGTTATTATATTACTGTCGTTAACAGTAAAATAACTGTAAACACAGTAATATTACTGTCAACAACATCAATATTATTATTTTTTTGGGTTTTTTGTTTTGTTTAAGTTATTCACGGAGTAACGTAATAATATTACTGTCTATTATTGTAATATTACTGTAAACACAATAATATTACTGTGGTTGACGGTAATATTACTGTTGTTATAGTAATATTGTTGTCAACCACATCAATATTATTATTTTGTTTGGATTTTTTGTTTGTTTGTGTTATTCATGGAGTAACGTAATAATATTACTGTCTATTATTGTAATATTACTGTGGTTGACGGTAATATTACTGTTGTTATAGTAATATTACTGTCACTCATAGTAATATTAATTCTTTTGATTTTTTATTATGTTTACATTTGTTGAATGGTCAACATAGTAATATTACTCTATTACATAATAATAATAATGAGTTTTGTTATGTTGATATTATTGTGCTAGAGATTAATATAGTAATATGACTGTGTTAAACTGTAGTTTAGTTTAATTTTAGTGTTTAACAGTAATATAGTTAATATTACTGTCAATCACATTAATATTGCTGTTTAAACGAAAAAAAAGGTTACAGAAAGATAGAAAAGAAAATAAAAAAAAAAATGAAAAGTCAACGCCGGTCTCCGGCGGGAAAAAAAGAATTTGAAAAAAAAAAAGTTTTGGGTCAAAATTGAATAATTTGTGAAATTTGGGGTCAAATTGACGTTAAATAAAGTTAATGATGAAATTGGAGCATATTAAAGTATGAGGGGTTATTTTAGTCATTTACAAAAATCTGAACCATGTGTAGACTTATTGGTAAAGAAGTTTTTTGTCTTGATCACTTTATAAATAAGTACCCATTGATGGGCTTATTTGTAAAGACCCCTAAAAAATAACTATAATGATTATATACTTAATTGTTATACGTCATTTTCTAATTGATTATTTAGGTGGTTACTTGTCTAACTCTCATTTGATGTTATTTATCATGGGAGTATTACTTTTACATCCCAATAGTTAAAAACTCAACATGCAATAATGATATGAATAAGGGAAAATGAGGGATAACCCCTCAATACACAAAATAATAGAGTCTAGGTCCATTTTAATATTTACCATTTGTAAAGAAATCTAAAATTAACATTAAGAATTGTGAGACCCCCTCACATATTTATTATTCCAATTTTGTCCTTTCTTCTCTCACTCTTTCTCTCCCCCCCCCCCCCCTCTTCTCAACCGTCCTTTTGACGTGTCGTTCTATTATTATTTTTCTTCTCTCTCCTCTCTCATCTCTTCCACAATTTCCTCTCCTCTCGTATCTTTTTCTGTTATTCCTTATCTCCATCTCTCCTCTCTCTCTCTCTCTCTCTCTCTCTCTCTCTCTCTTCTCTCTCTCCTTTCTCTTCCCTCATTTCCTCTGTTCTCGTCTGTTTCTGTTTCATTTTTTCTCTTTATTTTTATCTATTTCTTCTCACTACTTTATCTTTTCTTCTACATCTCATTTTTTTGTCGTTGAAATCAATCTATTTTCTACTGTATGAAATTCATGTTTTCACCGGAGATGAGATTTTTATCATGAGTATTCAATTTTATAACACCATAGTATCTTAAATTGAAAAGTAATATAGTGAATTAATGGAAAATTTATAGATGACTACCAATTTTTTTATAGTTGACATCGTAAAAATTATAGTTGACTATCTATTTTGTTATAGTTGACTTTGGAAAAAATATAGTGAACTATCCGATTTTATAGTTGACTCTGAGTGTAGATTACTACAATATTTTATGTTTTTCGACAACAATGATCTCTTCTTTGTTGTGGACTCTTGATAAAACAAATTTCATAGGAAACAAATATTTGTGATTCAACAAATAGTGCGAGCATAGATCTGTAGATCTAAAAAACAAGCTTGTTTACAAACTTCATTTTTGAGTAATCAACCATGGAATATTTCTGAACCGTCGCATATGGTCGTCGCGTACTGTTGCATACCGTTGATGTAGGAGACTTTGATTTGTCCTTCGGAGTCGCTGAGAAGGGTGTCAAAAACAGAAATTATTTGGTAAATGTACATAGATTAGGTTAATAGATGTCGAGGGGAGCGATGGGTGTATAAGAAACTACTTGTCTTCTTCTTGCTACCTTTCACCATTGTTGTCGACCTGTATTTCTCAACGATTCCCACACAAATGTTATTTTATTTTTCATTTTTTTAAGAAATGTAAGAAACTAGGGCATTGTTGCGACTGGGAAATGATCCAATATATTTGCAGATTTGTTTTGCTATTTTCTTGGCACAAATATAGCTGACTACCAGAAATTGGGGAGATAATATATTGACGAAATGGTTGAAGATATGCAGTTTTAGGAAAAATATTGGGGGGTCATTGCTATTAGAAATCATGGGGTAGTTCAGTAATTGCTAATTGTGAGGAGATTTGACCCATTAAAAATAATGCGAGGTAGTTAGTCCTAATATTTTTTCTAATGACAGGATTATATCTCATTAACCCTTTGATTAATCTATTGGAGTAAAAATATTTTAGTTTGGGGTATTAAAGTGGTGGTTCACAACTCCAATAGCAAAGGATTAAAATGAATCATCAAATACCATTAGTTTTATTATTTTGATACTAATTTACTTCAACCACAAACATTAAATGGATTATCGAATTTTGAATATAAGTATAAATTACAACCACCTCCTGAGGTATGGTTAAATTATGAAAAAACCCCTCTTGTTTGGGTAATTACAACCACCCCTCAACTATAAATCTTCTTACACGTTCACCCTTGCGGTTTCAAATTTAGAGGAATCTTTTAGATTATATGGAATATTCTCAATTTTGTACCCGTTTTATCTCATTTGAGCTCCACCGTTTGAAGCAAGATGACCGTTATATGTGTTTTTGGCCTTGTATATATCAGATTGTGGTGCATCAGAAACTGTATTTTTGCACAAAACGAGTACAAAGTAGAGGAAATTCCACGGAATCTAAATCATTATGTTGAATTTGACATCATAAGGGCGGAGGTATAAGAAAGTTCATAGTTAAGGGGGGTAAATGTAATTATCCAAAAAACAAAGTGTTTTCATAATTTGACCATACCTCAGAAGGGTGGTTGTAATTTGACCTATTTTAAAAAATGTAATAAACACGAATTAATAGATATATATGGTCCATATTCCATATGAATTTATTAAAGATTTTAAAATTTTAACGTTAGAAATTGCGGTTGCTAACTTTAAGGAATATTTGATACCTGTTGTCATGAGCAAATAAGCCCGAATCCCATGTGATCTTATCTCCTTCTTCAAGCGTGGACCAATTCTGCTAAGTCTTGCCTTTGGGTCCTACAAATCTGTCCGAATCACTGCCTTTGTACTAAACAAAAATCTTCCCTAAATTAGATGGTATACCATCTATACCATTTTTTTCATAGTTTTTTTTAAGACTAGTCTTCATCTTTCATTATTATACAAACTTAAATCTTTTCAATGTTAAAACAAAAATTATTCTACTATCTATAATTTGCACTCACTTTTTTTTTTTTTTTTTTTTTTTTTTTTTTTTTTAATTTACTCTTATTTGTTTAATGTATTACTTCTATTGAACTCTATAATCATATTTTCATCTAACTTATATTTATTCTAATTGAAATGCTAAATCATGCACGAAATTACCGAGTCACACACACAATTGAAAAAATTTCTCACTCTAAAATCCTCCAGCACCAACAAAACCCTACTCGTCTTCTACCACAAAATCATACACAAAGTATTCCAAGTTGAAATTTGAGAAAAATCTTCAAAAATTTAAGCTACATTTAAGATAAGAGTTAAATGCAAAAACTCCCCGTGTGTTAATCCTAAAGACCAAAAACCCCATTGGGATAAAAAAAAGTGACAAAAATCCCTCTGTAATCAATAGTCAAAGCCATAGACCCCCCCCCTAATCTTTGTCCGTGTCATTCACTCGTTGTGTGTGCGACTACTTGTCCGATTTTTTTACATTTTGTGCGTGAAAGGACAAAATTGCCCCTCTGAATCAACATTCATGAAACAATTAAACTACTCATGAATTTTTAATAATATTTAAATTTAAACAAATAAAACGAAAAAATATAAATTATATTTAAACATATTCAAAAAGAAAAAAAAATAAAAATGCCATACAAATATGAATTTTTAATAATATTTAAATTTAAACAAATAAAATGAAAAAAATATAAATTATAGTTAAACATATTCAGAAAGAAGAAAAGAATGAAAATGGCGTACAAACCACCCATCATCTTCTTCCCAACCCAATCTGCCCCACCCCCACCCATCTCCCCTCCTGCCAAGGTCGTCGGTTCGCCGGAAATCTCAAACAATAACCACGACAATAGCATAATTGGGGAAACCGAAGAAAATGGGTGGAGAAATCTGGAATTAAGTGAGTGTTTTGTTTAGGAGAGAAGAAGGTTTATTGTTGCGGGACGACGTGTAATGGTGTTGAAATTGTGGATCATGACTTTGGATTTTTCTTTTTCGTGGAATAACTTTGTAAGAAATTTTGAGTTGAGAGGGAATTCGTTGTTGTTAGGGGTTGTCGGAGAGAGAATTCAATCCATGAACGGAGCCGGCGACGGCAGTGGTGGGGTGGGGTGAGTGAGGTGAGCAGAGAATTAAAAATCAAAGTGTGTGTTTTTGTGTGTCTGTGTGTCTTTTTTCATTTGGGGAAGAGGGTTTAATTGAAAGTATTATGGAGTGAATTGAAAATTTTCAAACATTTCATTTGGGTCATAAAATTTTTGTGGTTGGTCAGATTTATCCGAGGGTTTATTCGTCTTTTTACGAGCGGTCAACGGATAAAAATAAAATGGGTCGAGTATGCTTGTTTGAACACTTATTAGGGGGTTTTTTGTCACTTTTTTTTTTTTATCCCGGGGAGGTTTTTGGTCTTTAGAAGTAACACATGGGGTATTTGCATTTAACTCTTTAAGATAATGTTCTATCATTAGCTACTAATTCATGGTAGGAACAAATCTTTAAGATAATGTTCTATCATTAGCTACTAATTCATGGTAGGAACAAATTTCCACGGATTTAGCATTGTTGCTGTTATGGTTTTTCGGAAAATGAAAAGGAAAATAAAATAAACAACAATTTTTCGTTCGATTTTGGTCGCTAGTGGGACAATGGCGAATCCATGATTTTTGGCAGCGATCTTCGAGATTGGACTAAAAGTTTACAGGGGTTCGTGCGTAGCATCTGTGATTTTTTTTTTTTTATTTTTTTTTTATTTTTTTTATATAAATGGCATAGACATAAAATAATAAAAATATGTGAAAACTTCCAATATAACAAGATCATTCCAAATTTGGAATGATCTAGTTGGTGTAAGATCATTCCAAATTTTGAGATAATTTAGAAAATATTTAGACACAAAATTAGTGAAAATGTTCATAAAAACTGTAAATTAATTAAAGTTAGAAGTAATAAAATGTGTAACCAATGTTGTAATATATATATATATATATATATATATATATATATATATATATATATATATATATATATATATATATATATATATATATATATATATATATATATATATATATATATATATATATATATATATATATATATATATATATATATATATATATATATATATATAAGTTAAGATTTAAAGTATAGTACCATAAAAAAGTCATAAATATTTAAAAAAAAAAAAGCCATCTATATATATACTAGTTGGGTTTTGGGCTGTACTTCTCAAGGAGTTTACTAGACACTTTACCATTCAAGCAAGAACAACATTCACCTTGTGTTGTACAATTAAATTTAAAAAGTAAATATCATTGTAATTTTTTTACATTTCTCCATCAAATACTTGTCGTACCAAGAGATGAGGGCCCTGTGGGCGATGGATGACCGTTCGTAGGCCTTCAGATACTCCATTAGCTGTTGTATGGACTGATGCCTCCTGTTAACAAAAAGAAGGAGATCATCCGCATACATAAGATGAGAAACCATAACCTCATTCTTGCCAACTTTATATGGCATAATCTTCTTTAACTCTAACTTGCGATTGATATTAATAGACAAGATTTTTTTTGCCATAATGAATAGAAGGGGCAAGAGAGGGTCGCCCTGTCAAACTCCACGGGAGGATTTGAAATTTCCAGCCATAACACCATTAATGTTGATGGAGTACGAGATATTGCAAATAACCCGATTTATCAAATCACACGAGGCATGTGAGAAACCGAACGCTCTCATAGCCTTAGGGAGAAACCTCCACTCCAATCGTTCGTAAGCCTTGGCCATATCCAGTTTAAGAATGACGCGTATTGTGCGGACTCAATTTCAACGCCTCCGAAAGATAGTCAAAAGAGTTGGGGTGCTAACGGTGATGAACGTGCAAGGAGGATGTGGCCACCTAAAGAATCAAATGAGCATTATCGTGGAGGGGAATTCAATCGCCAAGTGACTTCGGTCACGTTAGCTTGAACAAAGAAGCAGACAAAGTCCGGCTGAAGACTGTAAACTTAGCGCTTCTCGGGAGGCAACCCGAGCTTTCGTTTTTCTTATTTTATGTTATTTTAAATTTTTAGTTTTGTTTTTATTTTATTTCTCTATAGAAAAAAAAAAGTTTTAGGGGCACTAATAAGAAGTTTGTATTTTTCAGGGACCTAATTGCAATTATTCACACGGCCGTGCAAGAAAAAGAAAGGAATCTCACACGGCCGTGTGAGATTTCGGTGAGGCTACTGTATAAAATCGTGAAATGGCACGGCCGTGCGAAAAAGAACTGGAATCTCACACGGCCGTGTGAGATTTCGGTGATGCGACTGCCCAAAATCGCAAAAGGGCACGGCCGTGCGGATTTTACACCTAAATCTCGCACGGCCGTGCGAAATTTGAAGAGGCTACTGCCCAATTCTGAGAAAGGGCACGGCCGTGCGGATTTTTCACCTAAATTTCGCACGGCCGTGCGAATCAAAAAAAAAAAAAAAAAAAAAAAAAAAAAAAAACAATTTCCATAATTTCAAATCCTCTCTCCCCCACTTCGAACCCTAGCCTTCCTTTTTCGAAATTTTCCCTTTTCTTTGACAAATTTCACCGAAAATTTACCAACTACACACATATAATACGTAATCAAGGTGGTTTGTTGTTGATTTGCGCAGGGAGATTCAAGAACGGTGCAATTTTCTCGAAAAACCCATTCCACCAAGAACGCCCACAAGGTGTTCGACGATTTTCCCGCACCGATTCTTGAGCCGGTACCCGAGCTATTGGAGGATGACAAGGAGGATGATGCTCATGCACAAGGTGGAGTTGGTGAACAACCCGACGATGGTCCCGACGCTTAAACAGGTGTTTTCTATCCTTAAACTCCGGGCGAATCACATTGAGGGCAATGTGAATTTTAAGTTTGGGGGTGGTTAACTACTTGTTTTATTTTATGTGCGCTTTATTTGTGTTTTAATTTTTTTTTTTAGTTTGCATACTTTATTTGCGTTTTGTTATTTCCGTTTTATTTTTTTGCTTTGAAAAAAAAAAAAAAATATTCGATGCATCGATGAACTATGATGATGGGAGATGGTCAATGTTTGATGATGAGATTACTTGTTTTATGTTGATAAGGAGTAGATATTTGTTTAGCTTTCGATTCAACGGAAAGTAGAAGTGAATTATTGCTAGGACTCACGCCTTATGCATTGCTTTGGTTGAATGTTTTGTATTTTAAATTTGGAATTTATTTCTGCTAAATCATGCTTTGTTCGGTTTTAAATCTCACCTTAGGACATTTATGATACGAAGTGTTGGGTAGTAAGTGATTTGGGATATGATTTGGGCCTTCTTTGAACCGTTTGAGCCTTTCAAGCCTACTTTTTTTGTCAAATTATCCTTAGAACCTTGATTTGAGCCTCGGAGAAAAGGTGTTCTTTCTTTTAGCCAATTTGTGGAAGGTAGAAAAGTGGAGATTGTTGAATAATTATCCCTTGGAGGTCGATCGAAAATTCTTATAAGATCTTTCTTCTTCTTCTTCGAAAAAAAGAAAAGAAAAGATATATATATATATATATATATATATATATATATATATATATTAGAAAAAGAAGAAGAAGAATAGATTAGAAGGGAGAAATAAGGACTAGTTGTTGAATTGTGTTGAAAACTCGATCCATTGCCTAAAAGGCAAAAGTATTAACGTGAGAATTTTGGAGAATCGAGTTTATTAAAGTCCCTAGAGGTGAATTCATTGTTTCAAACGCCTATCTTTCAAATTTTGGCGTAATCACCTCAATTCAAGAAAATTAGCCACACATTCCCATATTACCTACCTCGGACCAAAGAGCCCAACAATTGAAAGCCACAAAGTCCCAATGAACCCAATAGCTTATTGTTCAATATTAGTTGAGTAAAATAATTTGGTGAGTATTTGGAGTCAAATATATGCATGTAAGTATAAATTTTCTCTATTTTTAACTTGCAAATATTGGATACTTGAAGCAATTGTATGATTTGTGGTTTTTGGTAATAGTGAGTGACTAAGTGCCGTTGAATGTTAAGCTTGCGAATACCTAGGAATTATCATCATAATTGCAAGTTCTGAAAACACGAAGTTGACCAATCGATCTATGTAATGAGATGTATAGTCGTGTTTTGTGCTCTTAATTTGATTTTACTTGAGGACAAGCAAAAGTTCAAGTTTGGGGGTGTGTTAAGTGTATATTTATACACTTAATTGTACCTTTTAATTGGAGCTTTTGGTGTGTTTTAATGATAATTGGTGCTTAAAATGGTTGTTATTTGTATTTTAGGTGCAAATTGAAGAATTGGCAACTTATGGGGTGAAAACTGCAAATTCGGAGAAAAAGTGGGCCAAAAGTGAAAAAATCAGATTTCTGAAGAATTGAAGACCGCGCGGCCGTGCGGATTTCAGGTGTAAATCTCACACGGCCGTCCGGATGGTCGAGGTGGCGCAGTGAAGGAAGTTTAATTACACAAGGAAATCCGCCCTATTATATTTTTGCACCCTATTTAAAGGCCAAAAGCACACAATTAGACAATCTTTTATCTTTATCGTTTATTTTGATCTTTTTACACGCAATCTAGGAGCAAGAGAGCGAAGAGGAAGACTTGGCGAATCTTCATCCTAGTTTTCCTTTTATTTTTATTTCTCGACTTTTATGAATTTTCATATTTTTATTATGCTTTCCGTAGTGAACATAAGTAGCTAAGTTTTTATTCTAGGATTTTATTGGAACCCTATGTGGTAATTCGAACCTATTTTTCTACTTTTATGCAAGTTTAATTCTTCGATTATTTCTTCTATTTTGATCTTATTTAGCACATGAACGTAGCTAATTTATGTTGCTATTGGTTATTGTTAGAATTGATTGACATACCGTTTTAATAATTAGAACAGGGATAGGAGAGCCTTCGAGTAGTTTTTCACCGAATGCGTGTGTTGATTGCATGTATTATCGTAGACATACAGATAATACCTTAGGTAGCCGTTTTCGAGACTTGTTATTTAATGCTTTATTCATACTAGGTTTGCATAGACATATAGTGAATCTTTTATGAATAATAGGCTTATAACACAACGACAACTGGTTATGAGTAATTTCGTGTCTTGGGTTAATAATTGGGAATTGTAACTTGCATGATAGAAGATTAATTGGGTGAAGAATTATCGCATAGGGGGAAGATAAAATCCTAGATCCGTTTTATATTGATATTTTCTCGTGATTAATTGCTTTCTTAGTTAGTTTAATTTATTTAGTTAATTAATTTGACAACCCTGCGTAGGCTGGATAAAAATCATAATTGTTAGGATTTGGTACTTAGGATTAAATAATTTGCGTATTCCCTGTGGGATCGACATCCGACTCTCACGAGTCTACTTTACTACTTGTTTGCGATACGTGCACTTGCGTGTTGGTATTTAGCACCCAACAACACACAAATCTCAGTAATGGCTACCTAAGAGATTAATTATATTCCTATGTTAATACCACAAAGGCTCTTCTACCACAGTTGTAATTATTAACCCGATCTTCCGATTCATGCGATTAACAATAACATAAAAGCACATAAAGTGCCCAGTTTCATGAACTTAATAAAACAAGTAGAAGAAATAATCTGGAATTAAAACTTGCATAAAATCATAGAATTGGGTTCATAAATCCCACATAGGGTTCCAAATATAATCCTAGAAATAAAGACTTAGCTACTCATGATTCTTATGATAAAGAAAATAAAATAAATAAATAAAATAACAAAAACTATGCTTGAGTCTTCGTTGATCTTCATTCCTCGCTTTTTGTGGTGTATAATTTCGTGCTTATGGTGTAGGGACTTGTTGCTTTTATAGGCTTTTCTTGATAAGGAAGTAGTGGAAACCTAATAGGAATCAATTTACGCCACTTTCCTCCATCAGGATTGGTTCTTCGATTTTCGCCATGTTGGAGTCCGAATTTTGGAATGTTGCGTAAATAATAATTTCAGCCCTTGAAATTAGCTTTCCAATGCCGCAAAAATCAGCTGATTTGGAGTTTGTATGAGAGAGATATGCTCGAAATGGTGGACACTGCCAAAGCTGTGGCGAGATTCCTTCTTCCAATTTGATTTATTTCCTTATTTGCAACTTTTTCCTTTCTTTCTAATTTTTTTTCCTTCTTGGACACCTAATTCTCGTTTTCACCTATAAAACACAAAATCAATCAATTAAAGCACAAATATAATTAAATCTAAACAAAAGATCCACGTAAGGTAAACGTATTGAGCGTAAAATTTACACTCAACACTACACCGATGCGTTCCAAAGACGACACATTAAAATCCGTTAGTGGTAATTTAGGGAGTCTCACCCAAACTGCCACTTTGCTGCTATCTTTACCAATTGCAAATTCCGGGGTCCAACGGAACAATCTAAACATGCAATTCTATATACTGTTAGAGTTGCGAGAAAGAGCTAACTTCGCGTCTTTGACATAACCCATATGGATACTGATGTGACGTGGGTCAAGGAATCCTATGGCTGGTGCCGAAGTAAGATTTCATTCCGAATTGATGTGTGTGCGGATATCTTGCAAGCTCACGCGTTCTGCCCTGAATTTCATGATCAAGGTGTTATCGACGTGGCGATTCAACTGATCCACCTCTAGCAGCGTAAAGAATACCGCCGGTGATTGCTCGATAGAGGCGGTGGGCCTTGGAGCTAGGGCGACAAGAGGAAGACGAGGAGGAGATATAGTTCGGTGTGAGGATAACATCGCCGCAAAGGAGGGCCGTGGTTGTTGCCCTGCATGCGCCAGCGGCTGATCCGGTGGCTGCATGCCGCCGGCTGTAGGGGAAGATGCAGTTGAAAAGACCTAGGGTTAGGGTTAAGGACAGGAGAGAGGGGAGGGCATTCTTTTAGTCAAAGCTAGTCAAATCAATTAAAATTGTCCGACAAAGTTTTGATTAGTCAAAGCAATTAAAATCGTCCCACGCACGTAATTCACCAAACAATACTTTAAAAACGAAAAAAAATTTAACCGTGAATAAATTACGATTTAACCGCTTCTTGATTCTTGTATCTATTTAATATAATATAATGAGATAGATAATTTAAAAATTATTTCTCCAAATTAAAGCGGGTTTATCTTAGTCAAAGCAATTAATATCGTCTTAATTTACCAAAAAATAACTTTAACCACGAAAATAATTTTTAACCATGATTTAACTGCCTTTTGAAACTTGTATCTATTTACTATAAAGAAATAGATATTTGAATTATTTTTTCAAATTCATGCGGGTTAATCTTAGTCAAATCAATTAATATCGTCCTAATTAACCAAAAAATAACTTTTAAAACGAAAATATTTTATTACCTTTAAAAAATTGTTATTTAATTGCATTTTGAATCTTGAATCTATTTACGAGAAGAAAATAAATATTTCAAAAATTATTTTTTAATATTAAAGCGGGTTTATGTTATTTAGAACAATTAAAATTGTCCTAATTTAGCAAAAAATAACTTTGAACACGAAATAATTTTTAACCATGAAAAAATTAAGATTTAACCGCTTTTTAAATCTTGTTTCTATTTAATATAACGAGATAATAATTTTAAAAATTATTTCTCAAAATTAAAACGGGTTTATCTTAGTCAAAGCAATAAATACCGTCCTAATTCACAAAAAAGTAACTTTAAACACGAAAATAATATCTCAAACTTTAGAGTATTATAATTTAATCGCATTTTGAATCTTGAAAATAAACGGGTCCAGGTCGTCCAATGAAGTTTGTATCTATTTACGATAATGAAATAGATATTTAAAAAATCATTTTTTAACATTAAAGCGGGTTTATGTTAGTCAAAGGAATTAAAATCGTCCGACACACATAATTCACCAAACAATACTTTAAAAACGAAAATAATAATTAACCATGAAAAAATTATGATTTAACCACTTTTTGAATCTTGTATCTATTTAATATAACTAGATAGATATTTTAAAAACTATTTCTCAAAATTAATGCGGGTTTATCTTAGTCAAAACATTAATTATGGTCTTAATTTAGTCGCATTTTGAATCTTGAACCTATTAACGATAACAATATAGATATTTGAAAATTATTTCTCAACATTAAAGCGGGTTTTTGTTATTCAAAACAACTAAAATCATTATAATCGCAAATAATATATGCTTTCTTCTCTCTCCTCCCCACCGTCCCAAGACCTAACCCTAGCCTTTTTGACCGCCGCCTGTTATGTCTGTCTCAAGACTCTCAACGCCGGCACTCGTCGGCGACCAACATCTGTCAGCTGCTTGGTCACTTTCGCCGGAGAAACCCAACCATATGGCTCGTACTTTTGCCCAGGTAACCTTGCCTTCAGCCCCTAAACCACTACCAGCCTGGTTCAACCCCATCGTACTTCAAGATTCTCATTGAGTTCTCAAAGGCTCATATAGGTGTTGTATGTTTGTAGGTATACCCGATTTGGAGCCCGATGAGTGAAGTTGGGAATCGAGTTCGAGAATCGGAAGGAGATCGTATGGAGGGGTTGTGGATTGTGTTGGCTCTGAATTTAGTTATGTGGTTTTATTTGTATAATATGCTTGTAAAAACTTTTGATACATTTTTAGGTATTTTCTACCATTCGCTTCCTCCGATCGATCATAATTATTAAAAGACAATATGTGTAATAGTAATTAGGATTACCCTCTTTTGGATATTTAACCGGTAATCCGTAGTATTTTGTAACCGAAAGAGAATTTTTCTAACTATATGCATGCACGCTTTTCGGCTAGTAACCTCTTCGTGTTTTGTCTCGATGTTTGAAAATATTCTCTCATATAGATGCTCTGATTAGAAAATAATGAAATTTTAGGAGTCTCTGCATCTCTCTGTTATCATCATTTTTCATAGGTCTTTTGCATGATTTGGGTAAGTATCTAAATAGTTATGATTTATTTCTCACTACTGCACTGAAACAACGTCATACGGGTGTTTTCCAGTATAACTGGAGTTTTACTCACTCAAATGCCTTGTTTCCACATTGAAAATGTTTTAAACTTAGTTTTCTTCCTTGGGGTTAAATTTGGTATTTTTTGGGTCAGTGAGGAATTGCTTATGCCTCTCGTCAATTGAAAGATTACGAGAAGAATCACCCGACGCACGACTTGGAACTTACCGCCGTTCTTCTCACCCTCAAAATTTGGAGGCACTATCTCTACAGAGAGAAATGTTCGATCTTCACCGACCACAAAAGCCTAAAGTACTTCTTCACCCAAAAGGAACTTAACATGAGACAAAGAAGATGGCTCGAACTGGTCAAAGATTACGATTGTGAAATACTTTACAACCCCGGTAAAGCTAACGTTGTTGCCGATGCTCTTAGCCGGAAGTCCATGTGCGCTTTGATCATTGAACCGCCGCTCATGTCGACTATCATACCCGCCTAACTCCTTGATAATCAACTTCTAAAATTCCGAGAAAGCTTATCAACCGGTCGAAATCCCAATTTCGCGATCTCCGACAGCGAAGTCTTAAAATTCCAAGGAAGAATTTGCGTTCCGGCAAACAAAGAGATAAAAGAATTAATTCTTGGCGAAACTCACAAAACTCCCTACTCTTGCCACCCAGGTGAAAAAAAATGTACCAGGACTTGAAGAAATTATATTGGTGGCCCGGAATGAAGAAATACATACCCGAATTCTTGTCCGAATGCCTAGTTTGTCAACAAGTCAGGACAGAACACCAACGGCCCAGCGGACTTCTTCAACACAACCTCATACCCGAATGGAAATGGGAAAGAGTAACCATGGATTTCGTTCAAGGATTTCCGAAAACTCAAAAAGGTTCCGACTCAATATGGGTGATAGTTGATCGCCTAACCAAATCCGCTCACTTCCTACCGGTCAAGACTACCTTTAGTCTCGAAAAGCTAGCCGAACTTTACATCCGAGAAATTGTCCAACTCTACGGGATTCCTATATCAATTATTTCCAATCGAGACCACCGATTCACTTCAAAATTTTGGAAGATCTTGCACGAAGTGGGGACCCGTCAAGCCTTTAGTACGGCATACCATTGTTGGGATATAGGCACGTGTACGCAACGGAAAACAAAAATTTTATGCGATTTAAACAACTTTAAACACATAAACACATGCCCGATAATTGAAAACAATTATTGTGTACCTTTGCGCTTCCAGCGAAATTAAAAACAACATACATGCTTAATTATTTAACCAAATTTAAATCAATTAACATGCTCGCGGTTAAATCAAATAACATGCTCGAAACATATAAATCAATTTCATGTAATCACATAAAATCATACAAGAACGAACATACAATTTTAATTTAAACGTAATCGAATTCATCAACAATTGATTCGAAGGTTTACCTCTTGAAGGGTGAGGTAGACGCACCAAGCAAAGCGGGATTGCTACGAAAACCAATCCGTACAATCCGGGGCAGCAGCGGCGAGAAGGGCCACGGCGGCGCGTGTGACTCACGCGCGGTCTTCGGGCAGCGCGTGGGGATGCGTGAGGCTTCGGCTCGTGTGCTGCTCCTCGATTCTTCGATCTTCGATCTTCCTCCTCTCGGATTTCACCTCGTATACTTTGATCTATTAAAAACGTGGCACTAGACACGTAATAGTTAGAAATAACGGAAGAATAGAAAGAAGGAAAGAAATACCGAAGGGGATCGGCCAACGGATGGCCGATTCCGGCAAGATGGCGGCGGCGACGCCGGTGGTGGCCGCGGGAGAGAGTGGCCGAGAGAGAGAGGGACGGCTAGGGTTAGGGTTAGGTCTTGTGTGTTTGTGCAAGACCTATAAATCATGTATTTATAGTGTCTTGCATAAAACCCTAACGGGCTTAAGTTGGACCGGGCCCAACAGCTTAAGTTCGTTAGTTCTTTTACTTGCTCGTCTCTCTCAATTCAATGATCGGAAAATTGTAACGATTACATTTTCGGAATCATTATAATGTCCTCGTCATTACGAGTGACAACTCTCAATTTCCAACTTTTCAAAAGTGGAAACCCTAATTCAGTGCACTTTCTAAATTTGAAAACTTCCCGATTTAGAAAGTTCCCTAAAACGTTTGCCTATTCTTTTCCTTTTCTTATTCTCATTCATAATTCCAAATTACGAATGTTGGACCCAATCATATTGACTTCCAATCATGCAAAGATAAACTGTTTTATCTCTGACCGTTTATTCAAAGATCTCATGTGCACGAGCAGTGTGACCCTCGATGGTTCAGGTGTAAGCTAGGCGTGGGCCCACAAGTCTTTGTGGTCAAAACTCGTCCCTTAGAGTTACGATTAAGATGAAGCTCGTTTCACCTTAATCACCCAACGAATCAAGATTGGCGTCTAGCAACTACGCGTCCTGATTCCCTATATACAAATGAAGTGCCTGCAAGAACCTTCAGATATAGTTAACGTACAGTACGGTCCCTTCGATTCATATGTCCCGATTGAACTAGAGGCATTGGTTCGTCGAGACCTCTTTATATGTTCAATGACTGTGCGATCGTTCTAAGTGTTGTAATCGTTACGTGCATGACTTAGAGAATCGAATTCTCTAATCATCACTTAGTCAGCTCTGGCCAGAGACTTAGAATGATTACAAAATTTCAGAACACACAGGACATCCAAGACTATTCTAGCGATCGAATCCCCGACTACAATGCACAGACCTCCCACTAGATTTCGGACTGTACGAACACTGGCCCTTGGGATGGTCCTCGGTGGAACTCAGGGACAGGTCACGATACAGCTGGTCCTCTAGTGAAGTCACGGTGATGTCTAGGTCATAAGGACTAATGGTGTACAACTATACCATAGATATATCTACTCGATTATTGAAAACCACATAGAGATTTCTAGGGTGAGGGAGTTCAGTGAACTCATCAACTTACGAGCACCCACTTATGCATGCCGATATCACAATACCGTTTACTGATAAGATGCAGTACACATACACTAAGTGCTAGTCTCTTAATGGGAAAGGCCGATATCCTCATTGGTGGCGTAACCCTTCGACTAGGAACACGTTTAACAGTTATAATACTTAAGTAAATATCTCACGATCCAACGATCAATTACTAGTACTTGTAATAACTGTAAGGACTATATCTATGTTTGTGACAAAGGGACAAAGATATAGAATGCCAATGTGTTTTATCGTTAATACGAATAAAGGTTTGTTTATTACAATAATAAATACGAAAGACCACACCTCATGTTGGCTTCTTGGTCACCTACTCTAACAATCTCCCACTTGACCTATAGCCAACTACCCATGAATCGCAATCCCATCAACTCTCGATGTTTCTGATGGACCGATCTCGGTAAAGGCTTCGTGAAGAGGTCTGCAACGTTCTCTTCCGAGGTGACTCGTTCTACCTTAACTTCACCTCTATCAATGATCTCTCGGATCACATGATACTTCATCAGAATATGCTTTGACTTCTGATGAGATCGCGGCTCCTTAGCTTGCGCCACGGCTCCGGTGTTATCACAGTACAACGGTACTGGATCACTAGCATTAGGAATGACACCCAAATCTTGGATGAACTTCCTTATCCAAGTCCCCTCTTTTGCAGCTTCGGACGCTGCAATGTATTCCGCTTCGGTAGTGGAATCGGCTGTCGTGCTTTGCTTGGAACTCTTCCAACACACGGCACCACCATTAAGCGTGAATATAAATCCAGAGTTCGACTTTGAGTCGTCCACATCCGATTGAAAACTAGAGTTGGTAAAGCCCTCTAATTTCAACGCGGCACCCCCATAGACCAAAAATATATCCTTAGTCCTTCGCAAGTACTTGAGGATATCTTTCACGGCCTTCCAGTGAGCCAGGCCGGGGATAGACTGATATCTGCTTGTGATACTCACAGCATACGCAATATCGGGTCTCGTACATAGCATGCCATACATTATGCTTCTTATGGCAGACACTAGGTGTTTGCGGACACATAGATTTCGAGAGACGAACCCAATGGGACATTGGCAAGAATCCTTTCTCCGATTCTTCCATGCTAAACTGTTTCATAACGGTGTCTATGTACAGGCTTTGGGATAATCCAAGCGTCTTTCTTGTTCTATCTCTATAGATTCGTATTCCTAATACGTAAGATGCTTCTCCCAAATCCTTCATTGAGAAACGTGTGGACAACCATGCTTTCGTTTGTTGCAACATTCCTACGTCATTCCCAATGAGTAGAATGTCATCAACGTAAAGCACTAAAAATATCACTGCCCTCCCACTAACCTTCTTGTATACACAAGGTTCCTCCGGATTCTTCTCAAAATCAAACTCTTTGATAGTTGAGTCGAACGTAATGTTCCACCTACGGGATGCTTGTTTCAATCCATAAATGGATCGCTGGAGCTTGCAAACCTTTTGCTCATTTCCAGAAGATATGAAGCCTTCCGGCTGCGCCATGTAAATTTCTTCCTCAATATCTCCATTAAGGAAGGCGGTCTTCACATCCATTTTCCATATCTCGTAGTCGTACCACACAACTATGGCCAGCAAAATCCTGATGGACTTCAGCATCGCGACTGGCGAAAAGGTTTCCTCATAGTCAACACCTTGCCTTTGAGTGTATCCTATCGCTACCAATCTAGCTTTATAGGTCGATACCTTTCCATCAACTCCAATTTGCTTCTTATAGATCCACTTGCAGCCTATAGGAACAATTCCCTTAGGTGGATCTACCAAGGTCCACACCTTGTTGGAGTACATGGAGTCCATCTCGGATTTCATGACAGTAGCCAATGTCCCATGTCCGCATCCGATACGGCCTCATTGTATGTTCTTGGATCTTGTCCAAGATCAACATGATCTTCATCATTCTCAAGAAGGAATAACCTATCCGGCATTTTCCGAACTCTTTCGGATCTATGTACCGTAGGTTCAGGAGGTATATTAGTGGATTGTTGTATTGGTTCGATTACTTGTTCTTGCGCTTGAACTTTACTTTGCGGTTCTTGAACTACTTCAATTTATATCATGCTGCCTTTTCTATCGGATAGAAACTCCCTTTCCAAAAATGTGGCATTTCTCGAAACAAACATCTTTTCTTCCTTGACATAATAGAATTCGTATCGCATTGAGTCTTCGGGATACCCCACAAAATAGCGTAAGTCGGATTTACTATCCAACTTGTCTCCCACTAATCGCTTCACATAAGCGGGACAACCCCATATCCTAATATGTTTGTAGTTGAGTTTCCGGGAATACCAAAGTTCATAAGGTGTGGATTTAACTGCTTTGGTGTTAACTCTATTCAGAAAATACGCGGCAGTGTGAAGTGCATGACCCCACAAGTATGCCGGTAAGTTCGTGAACCCCATCATTGATCGAACCATATCCAATAAAGTCCGATTCTGACGTTCGGACACTCCATTAAGTTGAGGAGTTCCCGGTGGAGTCCATTGAGATTGTATCCCATTCTCTTTTAGATAGTGAATGAACTCGATGCTCAAGTATTCTCCACCACGATCGGATCGCAACTTCTTAATACTTCGTCCGAGTTGTTTCTCTACTTCGTGTCTAAGATCTTTGAACTTTTCAAATGTTTCGGACTTGTACTTCATCAAGTACACATACCCATACCTAGAATAATCGTCGGTAAAGGTAGCGAAGTAGTTGTATCCACCCTTCGCACTAACACTTAGTGGACCACATACGTCTGTGTGGATCAAATCCAAAAGACCCTCGTCTCGCTCCGTTTTCCCTTTGTAGGGTGACTTGGTCATTTTCCCTTTAAGGCAAGATTCACAAGTTTGTAGTGATTTCACGTCCTCTAAAGAGAACAATCCTTCACTGACAAAATCGTTCATCCTTCTTAAAGAGACATGACCTAATCTAGCGTACCAAAGTTGTGCGGGGTTTTGATCTATCTCCTTACGATTTGCTGATATAACATTAATAGGTATTTTATTTGGATTTAGTTCATACAAGTTGTTTAACAGTCGTCCTTTGCAAATAAAATTCTCATTCTTTTGTATAATGCAAATCGAATTCTCATTCTTTTGTAAAACCTTCAATATGTAATACAGGAATAGAAATAAGGTTTCTAATGAGGGACGGAACAAATAAAAAATTGTTCAAAACAATAGGAAAACTAGAATCCAAAACATTTAAGTAAATCGTGCCAATGGCTTCAGCAGCAACTCTTGCTCCATTCCACATCCTTAGGTGGGTCTCACCCGCTCTAAGCTTTCGACTTCTTGTCATTAGCTGCAAATCATTGCACAAATGGGAGCCACAGCCCGTATCCAATACCCAAGAAGAAGAGTTGACACACAAATTTACGTCAATGAAATACGTACCCTTTTCAGAACTTTTTTGCTTTAGGTAAGCGTTGCAGTTGCGGCGCCAATGTCCTTTCTTTCCACAGTGATGGCAAGCATCATCAACTTGCTTGCTGACCTTTTCCTTGGGGCCCCCACTACCTTCACCCACTTCGAACTTGCTGTTTGGGAAGGGAACTCTTTCCTGTCTCTTCCTTTTGGGAAGAACTCTTCTTTCGAGAAGTAGCAGCAATGAGAACAGACTTCTCTTTCTTAATGGTGGACTCGAAACTGACCAACATGTTCATTAACTCATCTAAGGGAGGATCTAGTTTGTTCATGTTAAAGTTCACTATGAACGATTCATAGGAACTAGGAAGAGACAACGGGATCAAATCCAACGAGAGCTCGGCCGGGAGGGTGACATTGAGATTCACTAGCTTTTCAAGGAGAGTGATCATTTTGAGACAGTGCTCGTGGACCGAAGTCCCTTCGCGCAGTCTCGCCGTGATCAACTCCTTTGTAGCAGCGTATCTCGATGCCCTAATATTCTCACTATACATGCTATCGAGATGAGCCTTTATATCGAAAGCATGCATGTGAGACTCATAATTCCTCGCAAGCGCGGGCTCCATGGTGGCTATCATATAGCACCTAGCATGTGTGTCATCTTTCTTCCATGCCTCATAAGTTTCCTTCTCAGCATCAGACGCTGTGGCAGGTATAGTGGCGGAAAGTCTCTCGTTCAGAACATAGAGACGCCCCTCAACGGTTAGCACAAGCTTAAGACTACGCAACCAATCTAGGTAATTAGGGCCATTGAGTTTATTGTCGAGGATTGACATTATGGGATTCTTAGACATGATTATCTGAGAGGTATGGAGAAGAGGATTATTAGAGATTCGCGTTAAATGATTGTTACAATTAAATGTTTGGACTTATGTTATTTAATTGTTCTCCCACTAATTTTATCGAGTTCCACTTCCCTCTAGTAGACAAACGAGAAAACTGATTTTTCTTAATGGGCTTTAGGTCCAATAGACAAATATAACCCTTAGTTAATCTAGCCCGATTATATTTGTCCAAAGGTAGATCACAATCAATCATATCCACAATATGACCCTAAATTAATATTCCTCACACTTGGTAATGACATAAGTTAATCTCGCGAATATCAAAATCGTCGTGTGTCAAGTCTAACCTACCAATCAATGATGCTCATAGAACTTGATTACACTAAACTAATGCAGTCCCTAGTTAATCTAGCCGACCACGTTAATCTAGCATAACCCTTTTCTATGGCCATCTTCATCGCTATGTAAATTGAATTACAACTTACTTTACCATAGCACTCCCCGCTAACACGGCTTACTACACTACAGCAAAGGGCTACACATAATCCAACTGTTGGCAGAAGGAAAGAAATAACTCAACAGATTGGGTATTTCTTTATAGCTTGAAATGATTCTTAATTAGATTAAGAATGATGGATTTTTATTATAAGTTTTATCTCATCAGAAGGTTTGGATTGGTCTATGTGATTCCTACATCTATGTTCTCTAAAGGTATATGGAAACGCATATTGTCCTAAGAGAAACATACGACCTAACTACATAATTAATTACATTAATTAATTATCGAGTTTTTCAAAATAATTATAGAACCTCAACTACCATAAATCAATCAAATAATGTTGAGCTACTATCAATTAAGTTGAACTACAATCAATATTATATATGTGTTATATTAATTGAAATCAATTTAACAATTTAAATTAATTAATTAATCAAACACCTATTTACTAAAATAGTTGATTGTTGATTCGATTATCTAATTGGGATTTATTGAAAATAATTTTCCAAAAATTAAAATCAATTTGTTTTAAGTTTAATTTTAGAAATCTGATTTTTTTTTTCAGTGAACCGGTTCGGCCCAACCGGTCTGACCGGTTCGGACCGAAGCGGTCCGATTTTGCCTGGTCCAGTTGACCCAAATCATTGGGCCGGGTCAGTCGGACTGAGAACCGGTCTAACCGACCCGAATCCACGTGGATTCGGTCAATTGGATCGTGCATAACCATCGAATCGGCCGGTTCGACCGGTTCGATCCGAACTATTAAAAACCGACGTTTAAAAAAAAAAAATCAGATCCGATTTTCCAATTTTAAACAATTTGAAAGCTGGAAAAATTCTAAACAATTTTTCAAAAATATTTTAAACTTACGAAAACTCCCAATTACATAATACAACAATCACTACTTTAATAAATCGAACATGCATAAAATCATAACATATTAAAACGAACACAATTAATTGTGCAACGAGCTCTGATACCACAGTTGGGATACGGGCACGTGTACGCAGCGGAAAACAAAAATTTTATGCGATTTAAACAACTTTAAAACACATAAACACATGCCCGATAATTGAAAACAATTAATTGCGTACCTTTGCGCTTCCAGCGAAATTAAAAACAACATACATGCTTAATTATTTAACCAAATTTAAATCAATTAACATGCTTGCGTTTAAATCAAATAACATGTTCGTAACATATAAATCAATTTCATGTAATCATATAAAATCATACAAGAACGAACATACAATTTTAATTTAAACGCAATCGAATTCATCAACAATTGATTCAAAGGTTTACCTCTTGAAGCGTGAGGTAGACGCACCAAGCAAAGCGGGATTACTACGGAAACCAATCCGTACAATCCAGGGCAGCAACGGCGAGAAGGGCCACGGCGGCGCGTGTGACTCACGCGCGGTCTTCGGGCAGCGCGTGGGGATGCGTGCGGCTTCGGCTCGTGTGCCGCTCCTCGATTCTTCGATCTTCGATCTTCCTCCTCTCGGATTTCACCTCGTATACTTCGATCTACTAAAAAAGTGGCACTAGACACGTAATAGTTAGAAATAACGGAAGAAAAGAAAGAAGGAAAAGAATACCGAAGGGGATCGGCCAACGGATGGCCGATTCCGGCAAGACGGCGGTGGCGACGCCGGTGGTGGCCGGGGGAGAGAGTGGCCGAGAGAGAGAGGGACGGCTATGGTTAGGCTTAGGTCTTGTGTGTTTGTGCAAGACCTATAAATCATGTATTTATAGTGTCTTGCATAAAACCCTAACGGGCTTAAGTTGGACCGGGCCCAACAACTTAAGTTCGTTAGTTCTTTTACTTGCTCGTCTCTCTCAATTCAATGATCGGAAAATTGTAACGATTACATTTTCAGAATAATTATAATTTCCTCGTCATTACGAGTGCCAACTCTCAATTTCCAACTTTCCAAAAGTGGAAACCCTAATTTAGTGCACTTTGTAAATTTGGAAACTTCCCGATTTAGAAAGTCCCCTAAAACGTTTGCCTATTCTTTTCCTTTTCTTATTCTCATTCATAATTCCAAATTACGAATGTTGGACCCAATCATATTGACTTCCAATCATGCAAAGATAAACTATTTTATCTCTGACCGTTTATTCAAAGATCTCATGTGCACAAGCAGTGTGACCCTCGATGGTTCAGGTGTAAGCTAACCGTGGGCCCACAACTCTTTGAGGTCAAAACTCGTCCCTTAGAGTTACGATTAAGATGAAGCTCGTTTCACCTTAATAACCCAACGAATCAAGATTGGCGTCTAGCAACTACGCGTCATGATTCCCTAGATACAAATGAAGTGCCTGCAAGAACCTTCAGATATAGTTAACGTACAGTACGGTCCATTCGATTCATATGTCCCGATTGAACTAGAGGCATTGGTTCGTCGAGACCTCTTTATATGTTCAATGACCGTGCGATCGTTCAAAGTGTTGTATCATTACGTGCATGACTTAGAGAATCGAATTCTCTAATCATCACTTAGTCAGCTCTGGCCAGAGACTTAGAATGATTACAAACTTTCAGAACACACAGGACATCCAAGACTATTCTAGCGATAGAATCCACGGCTACAATGCACAGACCTCCCACTAGATTTTGGACTGTACGAACACTGGCCCTTGGGATGGTACTCGGTGGAACTCAGGGACAGGTCACGATACAGCTGGTCCTCTAGTGAAGTCACGGTGATGTCTAGGTCATAAGGACTAATGGTGTACAACTATACCATAGATATCTCTACTCGATTATTGGGAACCACTTAGAGATTTCTAGGGTGAGGGAGTTCAGTGAACTCGTCAACTTACGAGCACCCACTTATGCATGCCGATATCACAATACCGTTTACTAATGAGATGCAGTACACATACACTAAGTGCTAGTCTCTTAATGGAAAAGGTTGATATCCTCATTGGCGGCGTAGCCCTTCGACTAGGAACACGTTTAACAGTTATAATACTTAAGTAAATATCTCACGATCCTAACGATCAATTACTAGTACTTGTAATAACTGTAAGGACTATATCTATGCTTGTGACAAAGGGACAAAGATATAGAATGCCAATGTGTTTTATCATTAATACAAATAAAGGTTCGTTTATTACAATAACAATACGAAAGACCACAGCCTCATGTTGGCTTGTTGGTCACCTACTCTAACAACCATCCCCAAACTGATCAATCCGAGAGAACGATCAAAACTCTCGAAGATATGCTCCGAGCATGCATATTGGATTTTGGTGGCAATTGGGAAAGCCGGCTACCGCTCATCGAATTCTCGTACAATAATAGTTACCAATCGTCAACCGGAATGGCGCCATATGAAGCATTGTACGGAAGGAAGTGCCGATCTCCCATCCATTGGGATGAAGTAGGCGAGTGAAAATTATTGGGCCCCGAAATTGTCCAACACACCATCGACATAACAAAAAACATCCGAGAGAAAATGAAGTCAGCCCAAGATCGCCAACAAAAATACGCAAATAAAAGGAGACGAGACTTAGAATTCAATGTTGGCGACCAAGTATATCTAAAAATTGCTCCACTCAATGGAATTATGCGATTCGGAAAACGAGGAAAGCTAAGCCCTTGATATATTGGACCTTTCGAAATTCTCAATCGAAGTGCTCAAGCCTATCGCCTTGCCCTACTACCACATCTATCTCGAATACACAATGTCTTCCACGTATCCATGCTCCGAAAATACCTTCCCAACCCCGACCACATCCTTGAATCGACCCTATAGACTTATCCCCAAACTTATCTTTTATCGAAGAACCCGTCCAAATTCTAGACCGAAAAGTTAGGAAACTCCGAAATAAAGAAATTTGCCTTATCAAAGTTCTTTGGAAAAACCCCTCTCCGGATGAGGCAACGTGGGACCTCGAGGATGAGATTGAGAGTCGGTACCCGGACATAATAAAGAAAGGTACAAATTTCGGGGACGAACTTTCTTTAGGGGGGGGGGGGGGGGGATATTGTAACACCCCGCATCTCCAATAATTTAATATTTTGTTAATTAGCATATATTTAATTAACATGATTATATCTCTTATGTGCGTTTATTAGTTTAAGATTTTATTTATGTGATAACCGGTGAAATTACATATAGAATGCGTTAGTCCGAAATAATTTTGGACGAATTTAAATTGATCATATTAGTTAATTATTATATCTAGAGATTAACCATACTTATTTATTTGCTAGAACTCATTTGTTAGGAGAATTTTAAATCACATATTTTCTTAAATAAAAATAGAAAATTCCTCCTATTCATCCCTCAATTTTGACCATGGTACAACACAAGACAAAAAATTTCCTTGAGTACAACCCTCCTCTAGGTGAGCCCATGTGTATTACGATTTTCCCTCTTTGAATTTCTTTTTCAATAGTTAAATGAAATTGCAAAGAAGTCCCTCTAGATAATCCCTAAGTTTGCCTAAATTGCAAAAATACCACTCCTTAACCATTAAGCATGCAAGTCTCCCACACCTCTATGAATAGATCCCAAGCCTTCATCTATTTTCTCATATTCTTCA
This sequence comes from Erythranthe guttata, assembly GCF_000504015.1. The sequence continues at coordinate 256,602 of NW_012194115.1, read as the reverse complement.
CACATCCTAAAGATCAAAGATCAAAATCTCTTTCTCTTTTCCTCCATTTTCGAAATTAGTAGTGTAGGAAAGCTCCAAAATCTCTATTTCAAGAGTCAAATTCTTGGCCAAAGGAGTGAGTCTTCTTCATCTTCTTTATTTTCTTCATTTTCCAAAATTTCATGAAGCTAATCTTCATCTTCCTGTCTCTCTAAAATTTCTTCTTCTTCTCCTTGTAGAAAGGAAAGAACAACCTTCGAAATTTTCTAAGAAGATTAAGGTGAGAATTTTCGAATTCTTGCTACAAGTGGTTCAACACCAATAGTATTTTTCTTCTCATTAATTTCTTGTTAATGTTCTTGTGATGACCGAAAACTAAAGGATGAAGAAAATAAAACGTTGTGTTTAATTTATGCTTTGATCATCCATGCATGTAAGAATCTAAGCTTTAAATGATATACTCTTATATACATATATATATATGTAACACCCCACCTTTCCAAAACCCGAAAACTCTAAAAACCCGAGATTAATATTCCTAACCCGAGAACCCTTAGGAAATATTATTACGTGATTATATGCATTACGTGAATTTAATTATGCTACTTACGTGAATAATTACATGCGTTATTATATATGTGATTTATATGATTTAAATTTTCGTAAATTGAAATCCTAGGTATTTCGTGAATTACGTGGATTACGTGAATTATGTGAATAATTTCGTATTATATTTGTTTGATAAATTACTTGGTAAATTATGTGGAATATATATACATACCTGTATGTATACGTACATACACGTACATACATGCATGCATACTTATACATACATATATGCTAATATTTACATTATACATTTAAATATATATATATATATATATATATATATATATATATATATATATATATATATATATATATATATATATATATATATATATATATATATATATATATATATATATATATAAAGAGCGTGTATGTATATGTGTGTGTATGTGTGTGTGTGTGTGTATGTGTATGTATATATATGTATGTATATATATATATATAAATAATTATATTTATATTGATATATATATATATTTATATATAGGTATTTATTTATTTTTTATTTTTTTGTTTAATTGTATATATATATATATATATATATTTATGTATGTATATATGTATGTATGTTATTTTTTTTAGTTATATTTATTTATTTTTATATTTTTAGTTATATTGTTATAATTATTTATT
>NW_012194115.1:165980-247859 GCF_000504015.1 Erythranthe guttata | reverse complement strand
ACTCCTCCCTTCTTGAGCTCACACCATTTCCTTCACAATCAAGGTGGCTTGGTTGGACTTCGGTGCTTGAAAGCTTTCCTCCCTTTCGGCTAATTTCTTTCTTCGATTTTAAGGTAAGAAATTCGATTTCTTGCTGCAATTAAGGGACATCAATAGTATTGAAATGATTTTCATGAAATTTTAAAAGATTGGGGAAGATTTCGAAAATTTAGGAATTTTTGAAGAAAAATGGAAAATGAGTGTTTCTTGTTAATTTCTTGTTCTTGCATGCATCATCTATGTTGATAGTGGGCAGATACAACTTTTATTGGCCAAAAGCCTCAAAAATTTCAGATTTCAAAAAGGGGTTTTCAAGAAAAGTGGATTTTTAACTTTTTGTGGTTGCATGTGTAGATCTTTGAAAGTTTTGGGCCGAATCTGTAATTTTTGTAAAGTCTGTCCGAAAAATGTTTTCAAAACTGTTTTCCAGCATTTATTGAACAAAAATTTCGGATTTAAAAAATTTTTGTAAGAAAAAGTTGATTTTGAAATTCTAGTAGGCTTGCATGTGTAGATCTAGAGATTTTGGGGTGAATTGTGTAATTTCCGAAAATTTCTGCATAAAACAACTTTTCAACTTCATTTTCTACATTTAGTAAAGTGGACTTTCAGATTTGTTAGGGGTTTTCATGAAAAAATGGAAATTGAACTTCTAGTGTGGTTGCATGTATAAATTTCGAAACTTTTGGGTCAAAACTGCAATTTCCGAAAAATATCTCATTTTTTTAAAGTTTGGATCTGTTTTCCAGCTAGTACTAAATAGGAAAAAGTTTTATTTAACAAGTTTTTAAATTAATTAGAGTTATGTTAGAGTTTTGGATTTTTAAATTGAAAAAGGGATTTTCCTAGTTTTTAATTTCAAGAAAATTCGAAACTTTGTAAACATTTAAATTTATTTCAGAATCTGAAATTTGGGTCAGTTAGGGATTCTAGGATTTAATTTGGGGATTTTTGGAATTAGTTTGCTAATATTTCGAAATTAGGACAATTTGCATACCATTTAACTTGTTTTGTGCTTTAATGTTTATGTCCTTGATTTAATGGTGATGAGTGATGAATTTTGATATTTTGGTACTTTAATTATTGTTGGATGTGTTAAATGGCTGTGGGAAATTGATTGAAATGGATTATTACCTAGATGTGGTAATAAGTCCATTAAATGAAGGTAAAAAGGTATTTGTTCTTGAGCTTGCTTTGATGAGTAATTAGTGATGTTTAATGTGTTGATTGTGCACGTGTGTGTGTGCTGAAAATGTGTGAATGTGTGGGTGCTGATTATGCATGGTGTGTGTGCCGTGTGTGGTTGTGTGTTCATGTGTGTGAATTTGGGATTTTTGCCCAAATCATAATTATGTGGTAAATTGTGATATTTGTGTGGTTTGTGGCACTTGATTGATATTTGTGATGTCATGTGTGGGTTATAGCATTATTTCAAAAAGTTGCATTAAATGATTTTTGTTTGAAAGATTAATGGAATATCGGGTAATAAACAACTCGGATATAGTGGGCCGGTATCCAACTAGGATGATGTGGTAGTGGTTTGATTCCACTTAGTGAAAACGGGCTCGTAACAGGTTTGTTATCCGGTACAGAAATTAATCTTTCACGGATCCGATAAACCGAAAAATGTGTTTTTCATGATTTTCACAAAAAGGGCATTTTAGTCATTTGGCATAATTACGTGATTTTGTGAAATGATGTGTTTTCGTGAGATATGTGATTTGACCGATTGCCTTGTGTTGTTTTACGAAACGTGGGTAAGAACGGGTATATAATATTATATATTATCTATAACGTATTTTCAAAGTTCGATATTTCATCGGATTTCTTACTGAGCTTTATAGCTCATATAGATGTCTTTTAATTGCAGGTAGTAGTAATCCTCAACCGGGATGGATCGAGTAGTGGATCGAGGTCTTGCCCGGAATTTTGGAAGACGTACGAGGACCTATGAACGATGCTAGACTTTTGGTTATTTTCTTTTGGTGGTGTAACCCTAAACCGTAACATTTCTCTTTTCGTACTTTTGAACTCATTTTCGTTATGAATCGTACTTAAATCCTACTTTAATATAGTAAGTTTCGTAATTTGCTATTTTCATGCCTTCGTTAGAAATCTTCGAATTACTCACCAAAATAACCTTTTCGAACTCTGATTTGTCCTCGAACCGAAAAAAAATGTTTAGTGAGAATGTAGCACTCGAATGAGAAACCTCCTTTCGAAACTTATTTCCAAACCAAGCTTTGTATTCGGCTAAAAGCAATCCAACAAAGTTTTCGAAAATGCAAAGCCTTCAATACCCAAAAGAAGATATTTTTTTTATAATTGCATTTTTACCCCATTCCAATGTTTCAAAAATTACAAAGAGATCCTTTGCTTCCGCTAGTTTAATGAATACCACAGGGACCTTACAGTTATTTAAGCTTACCTCAGGGGGGTGTGTGTAATTTACCCATATATATATATATATATATACACTAGACCTGCGTGATCTTAAGGAAACTTCGATCCATGGTTTTCGTAAACCTGCGTGGTCAAAGAAAGTACTTGATCCATGGTTTATTTATAATTTATATGTGCTATATATAAGTATATGTTTCTATGACTATATATATCGACCTACGCGGTTGTAAGTGTACTCTCGGGTCGAGGAAGCCTACGATCCATGGTTTATGATCTATGAGTAATAAGATAATATACGAAGATAAAAACAGAGAACAAGATTAATAAAAATGGAATTTTGTGTGATTGAATTATTGATAGTTCGAATATTTTGGAAAGAAAATGAAATAAATGGAAAATTTGGTGCTACTTGAAAGAAAACTTCAAGTCTCTTGAGAAAGAGGGCTTGAACTTTAGTTAATGAAACTTGGATATAGTAATTATAAATAACCAAATGCTTTGAGCTACTTTTGTTATGTGTGTAAAATATGATCTATGTTCTTTGTTTGAGTTGTTATGTGTCTTACTTGCTTTTGTGATTTTGTGACCAAGCAATGTGCCTTTGTGAAATATGTGGAAATATGTGTGTGTATGTGAAAGCTAACTTTGAATATGTGAAATGAAGAATGTATACTAACCTCACGTGCACGTTTTTAAAGTTGGAAAATCTTGTAAAACATAGATCGAATAAGCACGGAGTATGAGGGGCCGGTACCCAAAAAATGAGATGAAGAGTGTGTGGTTTGATTCCACTTATGAAACGGGTTCAAAATAAATGAAGACTTATTGTCTATGGTTTTACTTGTTTTTTCAAAGGATATCCGAAAGAAAATGTTTTTCTCACACGCCTAATCAAGTTGCTTGAAATGAATGAATGTATGTACTAACCTCACTTGCACGTTTTTAAATTTGGGAAATCTTGTAAAACATAGATCGAATAAGCACGGGGTATGAGGGATCGGTACCCCAAAAATGAGATGAAGAGTGTGTGGTTTGATTCCACTTATGAAACGGGTTCCAAATAAATAAAGGCTTATTGTCTAATGTTTTGCTTGATTTTTCAAAGGATATCCGAACAAAAATGTTTTTCTCATACATTGTATAAGCACTTGAATGAATATATGTGTAAAAGAATGACTCCCTTGTAAGGGATCTAGTCTTATTCCTTATGAAATGATGAAAGGAAGGTCTAAGAGGTAATCCGAGAAGGTAAAGGTAAATTGGTAAAGTTCCTCAATGAAATGACGATTGAGGTAAAATTGAAATGTCTATATTGTGGATATGTGTGATTTGAGATGGGATATATACATGTATACGCACCATAATTATATGTTTGTTTGCATTTGTGTATTCGATATTTCTTCGGAAATTCTCATTGAGTCTAAAAGACTCATATAGGTGTTGAAATGCTTTTAGGTACTTTCAATCCCGAGCACGAGTCGTAAAGTTGGAGTTGGGTTCGAGGATCGAGGGATGTGTTCATATGGAAGGCGTGTGGATCTTGTGTGTTCTTAATATAGTCATTTGGATTCACTTATGTATATTTTCATTTTAAAGACTTTCGATATCGTCTTAGATATCTGTTATCGTACCCCCTCGAGTGCTCTTATTAGTAAGAACAATACATTTAATAATAATGCTTATCGATTAGTTATATAATGCTTATCGATTAGTTATATGTTATGTTTTGCCATGTGTTTGATAATCCGTATTAAATATAGCTTCTATTTGGAATTACATGAAAATTTACAGAGCCATAGTTGTTTCTGTTGGGGTCATTTTGAAGATCTTGTGTATCATTTCGATAAGCCATGAATTTATTATGAATTATTTTCCATGACTGTACACATGTAGAGTCATTTTAGGACATGCATCAATATGTGAAGTTTTTCTTACTCGAATCAATCTATTTAAATTGGAGTGTGTTCCTAACTCAATTTTCGATTTTGGTATAAAATTTGGTAGTGTTTAGAATAGTATGGAATTTATAAATAATTTTCAAAGCTCCCTCCTCTGTTCTGGATTTTCAAACTGTACAGTTGCATGTATTTAATTATTTCTCTCAAATGGATAATGATATTTTCAAACTATTTTACATAAGTAATTGAGACCCATATGAGAGTATGTGGTTAAAATTGCAAGGTCTTTGCATGAATTTCTTAAGAGAAATTAGTTTTCTAAGTTGATTTATCTAATCTGTCCGAAATTCCTAATCTTTACTATTGATAATTTAAATAATCTAGTCATGCATGCCTCTTTTGTGATAGTTGGTTAAGTGTATATGATATGGTAATATGTGAACACTCTTCCTCTGATTTTAAAAGAAAAATTTATGCATAACTTTCTATTTGTAGAATGTGATTTTTAAAACGAGCATTCCACACTCATTATTTTCTAAAAGTCTTCCGCTAGCATATTCTAAATTCCTTAGTAATTGTAATTAGAAAAGGGGTGTCACATTCAATGTGTTCACTTTTGGAGATTTTACATGTTACTTGATGTCTTTTTTCCTATTTCAATTGTCTCTTTGGTATATTTCAAACTTTAATAAAAAAAATAACAATTTATTTCGTAAAAAATAAAAAATTCAAATCATTATTCATAAAATTGGAAAAAAATAATTAATCATTATAGTATCTAAAAGTGAACTACGTTATCTGATTCAATCAAATAAAGTATGTTGCCAATAATCAAGAATGAATAACAAGACATAAAGGAGAATACATGTGATTGCAATTTACTTTATTATTATTAAGTTCTGATTAAATATGATTATAAAATGAAACCTTCGGTATAAGATTAAAGGTAGGTGAAAAAAGAAAAAATATATATATTTTCCAAGAACTTGATGGAATAAATCAACTTGAACATTTAAGACACCAAGATAAAGCCTTACAATTACATTATTTATGGGCAATACATTCATTGTTTCTTCCCTTAAATAAATAAGGAAAATTTGAAAATATCAAAAAAGAAATATCTATTTAAACCATATGCATTGTTAGTGATTAAATCATCCAAAATAAAAAACAAAAAAATCATCACAAACATGAAAGTACTTCAACTTATTGCTTCATTCTTGATAATTTTCGCCATATTACTATCATTTTCACTAAACAATAGCACTTTCACATATGCAGTGGAACCGAAAAAACTTGTGACGAAGGAATTTCTTAGCGACATTTGCTCAAAATCATATGATTCAACCTTATGTAAGAATGTCTTACATCACCTAATTGGGCGTCCTCTTTCCAATACAACATTTTCAACCCTAGCCAAAAAACCGATAAATTTGGCCATGTCTGATGCGAAAAAAACACAACAAATGCTCAATAATATGTATGAGAGTCTTCCCCGTATCCCCCCAATTTCTCCTTATACACTAAAACAGTTTGAAAATTGTATAAGCGACTATAAGTATGCCATTTTTTTGCTCCAGTTTGCAAAACAAAGAATATTGGATAAAGGTGTTGACAAGAGTAAAGTCCAAAGCGCTGTCTCGAAGGCCATTAGAAAAATCAATGCTTGTGAGTAGGGGTGGGCATTCGGGTCGGGTCGGGTTATTCGGGTTATTCGGGTCGGGTTATTCGGGTTTTTGCAAAAAAAAAATTACCCGAACCCGACCCGAAATAACCGGGTACCCGGCAACCGGGTACCCGGTTATCTCGGGTCGGGTTCGGGTCGGGTTCGGGTTTTGCTATTTTCCTCTTTTTTTTTTTTTTTTTTTTTTTTTTTTTGAAAAATAAACAATAACTAAATTTACTTAAGATATACATATATATATATATATATATATATATATATATATATATATATATATATATATATATATATATATATATATATATATAGACATATACATATACATATACTGTCACTGATATACATATATATATATATATACTGTATACATATACTGATATATATATATATATATATATATATATATATATATATATATATATAAAATAATAAATAAATTCAACCGGGTACCCGATCGGGTACCCGGGTAGGATTTCTAATACCCGGACCCGACCCGGTTTGGGAGCACCGGGTACCCGAACCCGGGAAAAACCCGGTTACGTAAAAAATTACCCGATCCTAATACCCGACCGGGTCGGGTTATACCCGAATAACCCGACCCGAATGCCCACCCCTACTTGTGAGTATGGCATTGTTTTATCAGAATCAATGAAATTTAAAGTTTCAAATAAAAGGATTAGAGATATTTGTAGTATTATCATAGCTATATGATAAATAATAATAAAAAATGATTATTAATAAAAATAAAAAAGAAATTGTGATTTGAATGTCCCAAAAATGAGGCTCTTTCCTCTGTTTTATATATTTTATTTTATTAACATGAAAAGCAAACTAGTATTGAAGTCAGAAATACAAAAGTTGAATTTTCACTGTGTAAATAATTTTGTATTGTGTTATTAATCATAAATTTGAGATAATTTACATTCCAATTGTTCCTGTTATTATTGTTGTTCTTTGAGAAGATTCACGTTTTAATTTTAAAATCAAATTTAATTGTAATTAATCTGATTAATGAAAAATTAACTCGTTTAGTGGGTTCATAATTAATGATCTAGTTTCCCACGTCTCTGCTCAGTTTCACCATTTTTTTACCCAATTTTTCTTATTGGGCCCATAACTTTCCGGTCAAGTAAGCCCGATGGTATCTTCCAAGAAACGGGTGAATTAATTATTCCAAGAAACTTTCTAGTCAAGTAATTATTATCACTAGTATTTTAAACAACCCGGTTCTTTTGCATTTTGAAAAATAAGGAGAGAACAAAGAAAATGTTTTTTTTTTGGCAATTAATTTGGAGAATTTAAGGATTAAAGAACATGGGTTCTTCACAAGGATTTAAGAATTCAAGTATGTAGACAGAGTTCATGTCTTTGTGTAGGATTTGATTGCTGGTGCTGGTGCTGGTGCCGGTACGTTTGCTAAAATCGTAGTTGCTCCGTTGGAACAAATTAAGATATTACTACAGGAGAATGCTATGAAGTTTTCTTGGATTTTTTTTTCAATGGAAGTAAGCTATGGTTTATTTAAGTTGTCTGTAGAAGTTCAACCGAGTTTTTCATTCATATTGATCTGCAAAATGCCGATTTTGAATCTTGTTGTTGGTATTCCAAGTCACCGATTTTGCTACCTTAATGTGTTTGTAAGGTGAACATGACATATATATTTTGATCCATATCTGATTTAGTCCGTAGGTCTTCGTCTTCCTCAAGCCAGCTTCGTCCGTACTCCGGTGGATAGACCTGCAACGCCGGGAGGGGCTCCCGGCGGGAAAGCTCCGACGATCAAGTCAGTGATCGGAATAAAGGGAGAGACGTGTATGTAATGTAATAGTAATGAGTGTATATTCTCGTGTGTATGTGTGTGTTGGTTCTCTTATTTATAGATGAGGAAAGCTTGGCCTTCAAGGCTTTCCTTTTTTAGGGTTTCTCTTTTCCCCCAAGTCATGTATCTTGGGCCTGTACTGTCCTGGGCTCGCCTTACCCCATTTCGGTACTGGGCTGGCGAGTTAAGGTACTCCCACGTGGTTCCGAGGTTCGCACCATACGGCGACCTCGCTCATACTACCGAGCTAAGTCGTCATGGGTTCTTCGTTGTGGGCCTATCATATTGGGCTTACCATAATGGGCTTATGCTTATTTGTTAATTGTCAAACAAGCCCGTATCAACTACTCCCCCCTACTCCTTATTTATAAAACAAGTTAGTTTTTCTTTACCTCGTTTTATAAGTACGGAGTATGAGGCATCAGTTCGCACTTCGATTTAGATTTACGTCGGCGTACGCAGCCCCTCTTTCTTTCCCTTTCATTAATTGCTCTGACACCCCGCGTGGTCGGTTCAAGTTCCCTAGGTCATCATGAGAAGATTTCCATCAACGCTTTTCGCGCTAGGTTCGAGGTAATTTGCATTAAATCCTGTCCGTTCGGGTGGGCGGTTATGATTGGTTTTTTCTCTTTCCTAGGTCATTACTAGGGGAGTCCAATCGACGCCTCTTGCATCGGATTCGGGGTGACCTACTTTGAATCTTGTCCATCCGAATAGACGGTCACGATCGAGCTTTCTCCTTTTCCTTCTTCTATAAATACCTGGCCCTTGCCATTTTTTAAGATTTTTCCTTTTTCCACCCTCGTGCTTTCTCTTCTCTTATTACTTCTTCTCCGGCGAACCTGCTTTTCCGAGACAGAGATCTTATCCTTCGTGCCCATTTTCTACCCCGACAAAGGTACTGCTTCTTTCCCCCATCTTTTATTACCCCCGCCTTTACTCTTCGAATTGATAATGTCTGCCCGTTCTCCCGATCCTTTCGGCCAAAAAGTGCCCTCCGGGGAGGGGGGTGAAAACCCCGCTTTTTCTATATCTTCCTCGTCGGAGGAGGGACCTTACTTCTCCCCCTCGGGCAAACTCTTAGAACGGCCCAAGAAGAGGGGCAGAAAAGAGATTTCGTCTTCTGCGAGGAGTGGTTCTCCTTCCTTATCTGAAAGACGGGATCCGGATGACCAGTGGGGACCTAGTACCTTAAGCGAAGTAGATCTAGCTAACTTAGTTCGTGACATAGGCCTCCCTACCGATGTCGAGTTAATTCTGCCTTCGCGAGATGATCGCCCTCTAAATCCTCCTTTAGGCTTTAGTACTTGGTTTTCCGAGCAGTTCTACTTCGGTCTGTCTTTTCCCATCTCGCCCTGGTTTTCCGAGATTGCCCAATTATGTAACGTGTCCCTTAACCAATTCCACCCCCATGCCATAATAATCATGACCGGATTTCGCATGCTGTGCGCCTGGTCGGGGGTGATTCCCACACCAGCTCGCTTCCGGAGTGTAATGGTGTTAAAGAATTCGAGTCCTTTCCATGTCTCTATCTCGGCTCGTCCGGGTTTTAAGATTCTGATGCCACCTAATAAAACCGATGGGTGGCAAGGTCACTATTTCTTTGCCAGAAATCCTGTTGACACGCCCTATTTGTGTCCTTGGCTCGCCACCCTGCCTGAAAAGAAAAGGGGGAAACCTTTGGCGGTTGACGAATGTTTGTTAAAAATGATATCCCACTTTCAACCGAGCCACGGCGTCCCGGATAGCCTCACCAGCTTTCCGCCGATGCTTCGCCACTTCCGTTTTCACGACAACGGCACGTATTCTCTAACTCGGGAAGATTTAGGTGGGTTTGGTTATAACACTAATTCTTACTTCGACTCATTGTCTTACTTCGGTCGGTTTGTTTCTTGTTGCTTCGCTAGTTATGTACTTGTATGTCTTGTTTCTCACCCACGTATCTCCCCTTGCCCACTTGTTTTGGTGCGTAGATCTAAGGATGAAGAGGATGTTCCGAGGTGACAAGCCGGCTACCCGTCCCTCCGAGCCGGAACCTGGGTTCGAAGCGTTCGAGTTTCAGTGCCCTCTAATCGCTGAATCTGAGAAAAGATCTTCGGAAGAAGGGGCTCTAAGGCCCAGGCCGTCGAAGAAAAGCGCCGCTCCTCCTCGCGCCCGCGGTGGACCTCCCTCGCGAACTGAGGATTCTGAACCTCCTAAACAATCCTCCGCAATAGTTCTCGCCTCGTCACCGCCTCATTCCTCAACCGAAGAGGTGGTAGAGAGAGAACCTGCTCCGAAGAAACGGAGGTCTGAGTTGGCCCTTGGGGCGGCTGGGTCATCATTACCGGCCGACTTTGGACTGTACCTCTGCCGGAATGCTGAAAACGCTATCGCTGCGTGCCGGTCCTTGGCATTCCCCACCGATGTCGCCCACTTCGGGCAAATGAGTAAGGGCGACCGACTTGAGTTGCTTCTTCATAACATTACACAGGTTTGTTTCACTCTGTTCTTGTGAATCGGTCTTTGCCATTGCATCTTGTATTTAAGATTAACTCTATTTAACCTCTTTGTGAGTGCAGCAATTCGCCATCGCCTTTTCGGGTCCCCTGGGGTGGGATGATGTCTCGCGCGAGGCGTATGATAATCAGAGGAAAGAGGTGATTCAGCTCCGGAAGGAAGTCCGGGGCTTGAAAGAGAGTCTGGGGATGTCGGAGTCATCGAAGGAGGGGCTATTTGCCGAAGTGAAGAGGCTGAAAGAGAGAGAGAAAATCCTTGAGGCTGAAAAAGACTCCCTTGTATCCCACAATGCCAGCTTGGAGGAGAAAGCTAAGGGGCTTTCCAACGAGCTGTTCGCAGCTGGAGTACAGGCTTCCACTAATTTCACCGAAGGGGTGAAAGAGGGGCAAAGGTTGTTCCCGGGGTCGCCTGAGGGTCTTCGCTTCATCGAGGAGTTTGTTCGCCGCTTCTTTCACCGATTGTGGCGTTCCACCACTTTTACTCGAGAAGCTTCAGGTTTAGCTCGTTTCTTCTTTTCGTCGGCGGTTGCGGCTGTTCGGAAGAGGTTGGGCGGTGCCGGCATCGAGTTCCCGTTGGTGGAAAATGAACTGGCGGAGGACCTCCCCGACGACGTGATTCCGGGTTTTGAGGGGGATGTTAATGAAGATCCCAACTTAGAATGGTGGAGGCCGGTTTATCAAGGCCTCGTCGAAGAGTTCTCCCGTCAAGGGGCCATTACCGACTTCGCCGGAGACAGTGGGGCCCTTGGGACAGTGACCATTCCAAACGATGTGCAGCCGGAACTCATCTCACCGTCCCCTCCAGATGCTGAGAATCGAAGTGAAGCAGACGCGGCGGTCCCGAAGTGAAGGCTGCCAAAAACTTAGCCATTTTCTTGCTTGTATTTTGATTATGTATTTTTAAACATTACCTTCCTTATTTCTTTCTGTCATGTATCCTTAACAACTCCTCCGTTTTTCCATATGCTTGAAATGTCTTTATTCGCTTTTATGTCTGTGTCGTTTTGGCCTTCAGACTTAGTCTGTCAATATCCCCACTGATCTCCAGTAGTGTTTATTCCTTAAGCTTATCCATCAGTTCAATCTTGTACCACTCCTATATTTTAACTTAGTACCCAATCTTAATATTTTGCTTACGAATACGCGAGTTGATGCCACAATGAAACACGCGAGTTAACGCCACTATGAAACACGCAAGTTAACGCCACAATAAAACACGCGATTTAACGCCACAATAAAACACGCGAGTTAACGCCACAATGAAACACGCGAGTTAACGCCACAATGAAACACGCGAGTTAACGCCACAGAAGAACACGCGATTTAACGCCACAGTAAAACACGCGATTTAACGCCACAATGAAACACGCGAGTTAACGCCACAATGAAACACGCGAGTTAACGCCACAATGAAACACGCGAGTTAACGCCACAATGAAACACGCGAGTTAACGCCACAATGAAACACGCGAGTTAACGCCACAGAAGAACACGCGATTTAACGCCACAGTAGAACACGCGATTTAACGCCACAATGAAACACGCGAGTTAACGCCACAATGAAACACGCGAGTTAACGCCACAATGAAACACGCGAGTTAACGCCACAATGAAACACGCGATTTAACGCCACAATGAAACACGCGAGTTAACGCCACAATGAAACACGCGAGTTAACGCCACAATGAAACACGCGATTTAACGCCACAATGAAACACGCGAGTTAACGCCACGGTAAAACACGCGATTTAACGCCACAATGAAACACGCGAGTTAACGCCACAATGAAACACGCGAGTTAACGCCACAATGAAACACGCGATTTAACGCCACAATGAAACACGCGAGTTAACGCCACAATGAAACACGCGAGTTAACGCCACAATGAAACACGCGATTTAACGCCACAATGAAACACGCGAGTTAACGCCACGGTAAAACACGCGATTTAACGCCACAATGAAACACGCGAGTTAACGCCATAATAAAACACGCGAGTTAACGCAACAATGAAAACTTAAATAAATAACACAAGGATTTTTTAACGTGGAAACCCTCCAAATAAGGAGAGAAAAAACCACGGGGCCTAGCCCAGATCGGAAAATGGATGTTTATTAATGGTTGTTTTGCCTGTACAAGGTGTGTCTCGATTTCGCTGGCGTAATTGCCTCGATCTCCTTTCTCTCTCTCTCTTTTTTTTTTTTTTTTTTTTTTACGCGAAGAAGCGTTTCAGATGTATTATGTTCCAAGCCCGAGGTAACGGCTTCCCGTCGATGTCTGCCAACTCATACCCTCCGCCGGCCAAACACCTGGTGACTGTGTATGGTCCTTCCCAATTAGCCTCCAACTTTCCCGTGTGTTTTAGCGCGTCAGCTCGTCGCAAGACGAGGTCTCCGATCTGGAATGAGCGGGACCGCACCCCCTGATCATACCGAGCTTTGATCAAGTTTTTACTTCTTTCCATGTGCAAATACGCCGTTTCCCGGAGATCGAAAACTTCGTCCAGCTGTGATCTTAAAGCATCATCGTTTGTTACTTCGTCGAATGCGGCGATGCGGAGCGTGTCCATTGCCACTTCGACCGGTATAACTGCTTCAGTTCCATAGGTTAACCGGAACGGTGTTTCGCCAGTAGCTGCTTTGGTTGTGGTCCGGTAAGACCAGAGGACGGAGGGCAACTCGTCTACCCAACTTCCACCTAGCTCGTCTAACCTTTTTTTCAACCCATTGACAATGGTCCGGTTTACGGACTCCACTTGTCCATTGGCCTGGGGGTGCGCTACTGCTACAAATTTTTGTGCAATTTTCATCTCTTCGCACCACGCTCGAATTTTCTTGCCGTTGAACTGAGTGCCGTTGTCCGATACAAGGCTTCGAGGTAGGCCAAACCGACAGCAGATATTTTTCCAAATGAAGTGCATGACCTCGTCTTCTGAGATTTTCGATAAGGCTTCAGCTTCAACCCACTTAGTAAAGTAGTCTACCGCGACAATGATGAACTTTTTCCGACCCGTGGTTTGAGGGAATGGCCCCACCAGGTCGATTCCCCATTGGGCGAAAGGGCATGGAGCACTCATGATGGTCATTTCCTCCCCCGGCTTGTGGATGAGCGAGGCATATTTTTGGCATTGTACGTAGTGTTGAACATATCGGTGCGTGTCTTTCTTCATGCCAGGCCAGTAATATCCGGCCCGATGTAGTTTCAGCATGAGGGCCCGAGCTCCTCCATGCTCACCACAACCACCTCGATGTACTTCATCCAGAACATGCTTTATCTCCTGCTTTCCCAAACACCTTGCATCTACTGTGGTGAAGTTTCTTTTATATAATGTCCCATGCCGTACGAAAAAGTGCCTTGCCTTATATGCCAAGCGGTGCTGCTCTCTCTTGGTGCCAGCTCGCTCTCCTCTGAAGTATTTGAACAAAGGCGTTCTCCAATCGGGCTCTTCGTTTATTACCATTATGCCCGGTGTTGGGGTAGGGGCAATAAGGATAGTGATCTTTCTTTCAATACAATCGACGACTGACGACCCGACTTTAGCGAGGAAGTCAGCTCGCTGGTTGTCGTTTCTCGGAATTTGATGCATGGTGCAGACCTCAAAAGTTTCTTGTACAGCTCGGGCTTTATTTACATAACTCTTCATTCTATCGTTTTTTATTTCGTAGTCCCCTTCGAGTTGGTGTATTACCAATTGAGAGTCGGAGTATATTCGCACCACTCGCGCTCCGAGCTCTTGAGCGATCTCCATACCTCGGATAAAGGCTTCATACTCTGCTTCATTATTGGAGACCCGAGGTAACCTAACGGCAAACTCGACTTCCGTTCCAGTGGGATCAATAACTATTATCCCTGCCCCCGCTCCTGAGGTCGTAGATGAACCATCCACGTAAATTTTCCACTCTTTTTCGATGGGAATCCTGGTGGTTTCTCGGATGAAATCCGCTAGCGCTTGTCCTTTGACCGAGGTACGGGGTTGATATTGAATCTCGTACTGTCCCAGCTCGATGGCCCATTTAACAATTCGCCCTGACGCGGTAGGTTGACCTAGGGTCTGCCGAAGGGGTAAGCTTGTGCGAATCACCATGGTATGCGACAGGAAATAAGGCCGGAGTCGTCGCGTAGTGAGGACCAGTGCGTATGCTATTTTCTCGACTTCAGAATATCGACTTTCCGACGTAGTGAGGATCTTACTAGTATAGTAGATCGGTCTTTGTTGATTATTAACTTCCTTAAACAAAACCGAACTGATGGACTCATCGCCCACTGACAAGTATACAAACAGGGTTTCACCCTTTTCAGGGGTGCTAAGAATCGGCAGGCAAGTAAGAGATCGTTTTAATGCTTCGAATGCGAGCTGGCATTCGGTGGTCCATTCGAACTGAGCTGTTTTCCTTAGTACTTTGAAGAAAGGCAGGCTCTTATCAGCCATTCGCGATATAAACCGAGCTAGGGCTACAACTTTTCCTGCCAAGGACTGGACTTCCTTGATGGAACGAGGAGGTGTCATCTGAAGTACGGCCTCCACTTTATCTTGGTTTACCTTGATGCCTTCCCGATTAACTATGTATCCCAGGAACTTTCCAGCTTGTACTGCGAATGCACACTTAGCAGGGTTTAACTTCATTCCATATAAACGAAGAGTTGCAAAGGTCTCAGCTAGGTCTGCGAGATGCGTAGAGCGCCTCTTGCTTTTAACTAACATGTCATCAACATACACTTCAATGTTGCGTCCGAGTTGGGCCCGAAACATCCTATCCATCAATCGCTGATACGTGGCTCCTGCATTTTTCAGGCCGAAAGGCATCACCACGTAACAGTAAGTCCCCGTGGCGGTGACAAAACTTACTGCTGGCTGGTCCTTTTCGTCTAGCGGAATTTGGTGGTATCCTTGCGAGGCATCCATCATACTAAGTAGCTCGCATCCAGCAGTGGCATCTACAAGCTGATCTATGCGAGGTAAAGGATAATCGTCTTTCGGGCAAGCCTTATTTAAGTCCCTGAAATCGATACACATTCGCCATTGGCCATTTGCTTTCTGTACTAACACCGCATTGGACAGCCATGTAGGGAACTGAATTTCCCGGATGTGTCCGATTTCCAGAAGTCGCTGAACTTCCTTCTGTATGATTTCGTCTTTTTCGGTACCGAAGTGTCGCCGTTTTTGCTTGACGGGCCTGCACTCGGGTCGTAAATTAAGCCTGTGTACAGCAGTTCGCGGCGATATACCGGTCAAATCACTTGGTTGCCAAGCAAAAACATCTTCATTGGACCGCAATAACGCTATCAACTCGTCCCGAAGAGGTAGTTCTAAATCCTTACTTATCCGGGTTTGTTTCATCATTCCGGGGACGAGGTCGATTGTCATCAATTCGTCCATAGGTTGTACATGATTAACTTTATCCTCTGGGTCAACCCGGGGACGCTTCTCGTCTCCCAAATCTTCTTTGGTGAGGGTATCGCGTCGGCCTTTCTCTGCTATCTTAACCATTTCGACATAACACGATCTCGATTGGGTTTGGTCGCCCCTGACCTCTCCCACCATCCCATCAACTGGGAACTTAAGCTTTTGATGAATGGTCGAAGGGACCGCCCGAAAGGTATGTAACATTGGTCGTCCTATCACGATGTTATACGAGGTCGGCGACCCTTCAACGATGACAAAATTGACAGTTTGAGTGCGTGTTCGAGGTGGAGTTCCTATAGTGACAGGGATTTTAACTTGTCCAATCGGCGTCAGGGACCCTCCTGTGAACCCAAATATCGGTGTGGTGATGGGGAAAACCGGGAGGTCAAGCTCCATTTGTAGGAAGCACTCGTAAGATAGGACGTCCACCGAACTTCCGGGATCAACGAAGGCGCGAGCGACGTCGTATCCTCCCACGTTAATCGTGATGAGGAGAGGGTCACAGTGAAAATCATCTAGGTCTGCTTCATCTTCAGGACCGAACGAGATAGTGGGATATTGACGATACTTCGGTGTAGAGATTTGGCAAACTTCATGATTATTTTTGAGGCTACCGAGATGACGTCTCCTAGCCCGATGAGTATCTCCTCCCGTAGGGCCCCCTGAAATCATCTGAATGTACCCTCTCTTCGGCGCTGGCGGTGGGGGCGGTGCTCGTGGCGGGTTCCCGAACTGGGCTTCACGCTTTTGTCCCCGAGGTGAATCTATCTTCACAAAATCCCCGATCTTGTTATCTCTGATGAGACGTTCCACTTCGTCTTTCAGATGTGCGCAGTCGTCGGTCGTATGTCCGTATTCGTTATGAAAACGGCAAAAAGTACCCAATGTCGGATCTCGACGGGGGGCTCCGCGAGCGGTCCTAGGCCACCGCAGATCAGCTCTCTTCTCGATCGCGTACAACACCTGGGACAGAGGAGCCGTAAGGGGCTGATACGATTGGAATCGTGATCCCTTAGCGTCTGAGGCGATACCTCGGCCGGGGGTACTAGCATCCCTTCGAGGTAACAGTGGTTCTTTGACTCTTTTTACTTCGTTGGCTCGTGTGTTCGCGGGTTGGTGAGATTCTTCTACTTTCTGCTGCCGGGCTTCTTCTAAGTTAATGAACCTAGACGCCCTCTCTAGGAGATGGTCAAAATCGGGCGAAGGCTCCAGCGCCAAAGCTTGGAAAAACTCATCATCTCTCAGTCCTTGCGAAAGAGCTGCCATGAGCACCTCGTTGCTGGTAGTGGGGACTTCTAAGGTAGCCGAAGTGAATCGTTTGATATAGTTTCTGAGACTTTCTTTCTCCTTCTGACGAACGCTGAATAGTGACAGAGAGGTCTTCTTACACTTCTTCGAGCTAGCGAACTGGTTCATGAAAGCTTTGGCAAGTTGTTCAAAAGATCGGATGGTTCCGGCAGGTAACAGACCGAACCATGCTTGGGCCGGGCCTGCTAGAGTGGTGACAAAGGCACGGCACTTCACCCCTTCTGTGAGCTGGTGAAGTGAGGCAGTGTTGTTAAACCGACTCAAGTGTTCAGCTGGATCTGACGTGCCGTTGTACTCGAATAAGATCGGTCGGTAGTTAGCTGGTATAGGGTCGCTATCGAGATGACTAGCGAAAGGGCTAGATCCTACGAGATCTCGCGCTGGCCCACTTCGCAAGGCCTTCAACTCATCTATATCGCGTCTTAAGCTGTCAACTTCTGTTCTAACGCCATGACTATTACCCCCTCGGTTCTCCGAATAACTATCGCCCTCGTCCTCAGCTCGTCCTTCGTTCGGAGAGCGTCTGAGATCTCTCCTGAGTCGGTTATCGTGAGATAAATTTTGGGTGTAGTTTCGGATGGCCGCGGTGATCATGGTTTCCACCTCGTCCCGGGTATATGTACGCTCATTGGGAGCCTGAGCGGGGGTTGCGGCTGGCCTTCTTGAAGCAGCTTCGCCATCCTGGAACTCAAAAGAGGGGCTGCTTGGGGTGAAAGGGATCCGACCCTCCTTTTCGGGTGTAAGGAAGCTACACCCCGACTTATCCTTCTGAACGGACGATGGATCAGCCGGTGTTCTGCGAGCTACTGCATCTAAATCCTTCTGCAAATTCCGGGCAGTGATATCTCCTTCTTCCATTATTCTCTACGTTGATAGCTCAGATCTGGACTTCCGGGGGGTAGATCTGATATTTTCCCGGAAGTTATCCCCAAGATTTTTAGAGCTTTCCCACAGACGGCGCCACTTGATTTAGTCCGTAGGTCTTCGTCTTCCTCAAGCCAGCTTCGTCCGTACTCCGGTGGATAGACCTGCAACGCCGGGAGGGGCTCCCGGCGGGAAAGCTCCGACGATCAAGTCAGTGATCGGAATAAAGGGAGAGACGTGTATGTAATGTAATAGTAATGAGTGTATATTCTCGTGTGTATGTGTGTGTTGGTTCTCTTATTTATAGATGAGGAAAGCTTGGCCTTCAAGGCTTTCCTTTTTTAGGGTTTCTCTTTTCCCCCAAGTCATGTATCTTGGGCCTGTACTGTCCTGGGCTCGCCTTACCCCATTTCGGTACTGGGCTGGCGAGTTAAGGTACTCCCACGTGGTTCCGAGGTTCGCACCATACGGCGACCTCGCTCATACTACCGAGCTAAGTCGTCATGGGTTCTTCGTTGTGGGCCTATCATATTGGGCTTACCATAATGGGCTTATGCTTATTTGTTAATTGTCAAACAAGCCCGTATTATATTGGGCTTACCATAATGAGGCTCTTTCCTCTGTTTTATATATTTTATTTTATTAACATGAAAAGCAAACTAGTATTGAAGTCAGAAATACAAAAGTTGAATTTTCACTGTGTAAATAATTTTGTATTGTGTTATTAATCATAAATTTGAGATAATTTACATTCCAATTGTTCCTGTTATTATTGTTGTTCTTTGAGAAGATTCACGTTTTAATTTTAAAATCAAATTTAATTGTAATTAATCTGATTAATGAAAAATTAACTCGTTTAGTGGGTTCATAATTAATGATCTAGTTTCCCACGTCTCTGCTCAGTTTCACCATTTTTTTACCCAATTTTTCTTATTGGGCCCATAACTTTCCGGTCAAGTAAGCCCGATGGTATCTTCCAAGAAACGGGTGAATTAATTATTCCAAGAAACTTTCTAGTCAAGTAATTATTATCACTAGTATTTTAAACAACCCGGTTCTTTTGCATTTTGAAAAATAAGGAGAGAACAAAGAAAATGTTTTTTTTTTGGCAATTAATTTGGAGAATTTAAGGATTAAAGAACATGGGTTCTTCACAAGGATTTAAGAATTCAAGTATGTAGACAGAGTTCATGTCTTTGTGTAGGATTTGATTGCTGGTGCTGGTGCTGGTGCCGGTACGTTTGCTAAAATCGTAGTTGCTCCGTTGGAACAAATTAAGATATTACTACAGGAGAATGCTATGAAGTTTTCTTGGATTTTTTTTTCAATGGAAGTAAGCTATGGTTTATTTAAGTTGTCTGTAGAAGTTCAATCGAGTTTTTCATTCATAATGATCTGCAAAATGCCGATTTTGAATCTTGTTGTTGGTATTCCAAGTCACCGATTTTGCTACCTTAATGTGTTTGTAAGGTGAACATGACATATATATTTTGATCCATATCTCTGTTAGCAAGATTAATATTTGTAATGTGATGCAGCTTTTGTTTTCTTCATTACATGCATGTCTTTTTTTGTCGGTCGTAAATAATATATTCTACACATGTCTTTTTATTTTTATTTATTGATTTTGTGCTGTTCTAGACTAGAACACAATAAGGTGAAGCAGGATTTTAAAAGGAAGCTTTGTCACCATAATTTTCCCTTTGACCTTTAATTCGTTTTTAAGTTTAAGAATAACATTATGGAATATTCTTTTTCTTATGACACCAGATGAAACGGATCTAGAATAATTCCCATAGTTCCTTTAATACATTTCATGACATACGAGCATAACCGTATATGTATTCTAGATAACTACCCTGGAGTAGGAACGGGGCCCGTTGTGGATCTTTTAGCTGGTACGTTGCCGGTGGGATTGCAGTTTTATGCACTTATCCACTAGATTTGGCTCGAATCAAACTCGCTTAATTATACATTTTTTTATTAAACAAATTGGTTCTTTAAAATAATTTTTTTTTTCATATTAGAAAAATCTAATGTACTGTTTTTTTTAGATTGTAGACAAAAGAGGAAGTGTACACAATCGAGCGAGACAGTTCAATCCAAATCACGCTTACAGTGGAATTAGAAATGCAATGGAGAGAGTTTACATAGAAGGAAGAGTCCATGCACGTTATCGAGGAATAGGTACAAAAATACTCATCGAAAATAAATAATTATTTTCATTAATTCTATTTGATATTATGATGAAAATTGATGATCATTATTTGTGTGCAAGTCCCACACTGATTGGTATTTTACCATACGCTGGTCTGAAATTCTATGCTTACGAGGGGCTGAAAAGGAATGTTCCAGAAGATCACCAGAATTCGATTTTATTTCGATTATCTTCTGAAGCTATGGCCGGTTTACTTCCGAGTCCCGTTTTTTATGTTTGGAATCAAGGTTGAAGACAATTGTTTGTTGTCCTATAAGCATTAATTATATCAAGGTAACTAACTCTTATTTGATCTATTTTTTTTTTTTTTTGGGGAAATAAGAATAAAGATGTCATCCGGTGTGTGTTGCAGATTGTACCGTCCATTGCAAGATTTACGGCTTACAACATGACAAAGACATGGCTTAACATACCTCCTCGCCAAAAACCGAAAGCAATTTCCGCTGCCTAAATTTGCTGCGTTTCTTTTTTATTCTATTTAAGACAACTGGAATGATTTTCGGCACATATAATGTTTCAGTTTGTTTGGTTAGAAAAGTTGTATTTCTTCTTCATATTGAAACAGTTATATAAGTGAAGTGGAATATTTCAATAGTGTCAATTGGATAAATAAGCGACAATCTCGAACGAACATTAGTCGAACCAAAAGTTTAGAAGAGAATAATCCATCCGTATAAATACGTATAACCAATATTTAAAATTAAAAAGAAATAGAACATAATAGGAGATTGTTTCACCTATATTGAAATTACACCTGATGTAAGCACGAATAAACTCTACTTTAAAAATAGGGTTAAATACACTTTGCACTCCTGAAGTATAGCCTATGTAACACTTACCTCTTAAAATGTCATTTGTAACACATACCCTCATCAACATCATGTATTTTATATTTTAAAATTTAAAATATAATAAGAATAAAAATCTAATGATTGTTTGATCATATAAAATTGAAAAGTAACTAAAATTAAAATATTGAAAAATAATTAAAAAGCAATATATATTGTATAATAATGAATGAAAATATGTACATACTACACACCCAAACAACAACTTATGACAATTGAATATATAACATACTCTATGCCGAAAATCATTTGAAATATAAAAAACATATACCTTCATTGCGAAAGCCAACACAAACTATCTACAAAAGTAAGACATTGAATTTTAACGAAAAAATCTCTAACAACAAATCACTGGCATTGAGTCAAGATTCTTAAAATAAGCTGACACTTTTATTGGAGTAAAAAATATGGCATTGAGTCAAGATTCTTTCCTTTTACATTTTCTAACTTTAACTTTAGGTCTTCTTTTCTTTTTTTCTCATTTTGTCTAAGAAAACTTGTCCGATTTTGAACTACAACTTGCATTCCCAAGAATACAATTGTGAATTGGCAAATCCAATTAGTACAAGTTCAAATCGCTATTGGCAAATCATATCCATAGTATGTTACTCTTGGAACATTGTTTTGAAGTTTCCGAGCAAAATTCACGTTTCAATTGCACATGTAGATTGATATAAAATATATTATAAAATATTTACATATGATGTAAATGCTAGAGTAGGTGACCAAAGAGCCAACTAATAGTTGTGTTTTCTCACGCTACTCGTAAATAATCTATTTCATACTAACTATAAAAACCTACTTTGACATTCTATATCTTTGTCCCTTGCATAAGCATAGATGTACTCCATGTAGTTACTAAATTACTGTAAATAGATCTAGTATAATCGTGAGATTATTTATTTATGTATAGTAACTGTTAAACATAGTTCCTATTCAACGGGTTACGGCACTAATGAGGATATCTGCCTTTCCCATTCGAGACTAGCACTTAGTGTATGTCCACTGCGTCTCATCAGTCAACGGTGTTGTGACATCAGCATACATAAGTGGGTGTTCATAAGTTGATGAGTTCACTGAACTCCCTCAATCTAGAGATCTCTAAGTGGTTCCCGATAATCGAGTAGAGGTTTTTATGATGTAGTTGTACACCATTAATCCTTAAGACCCTAACATCACCGTGAATTCACTAGAGGACCAGCTCCAAGAGCCAGTGTTCATGCGTCCAAAATCTAGTGGGAGGTCTTTGCATTGTAATAGGGGATTCGATCGCTTCATCAGTTATGGATATCCTTTGTGTTCTTGTGACTTATAATCCATGAAGAATGTGTCCACAACTGAAAGTGTCGTGATTAAAGAAATATGTTTCTCTAAGTCAAACACAAATGGATTGTATAATCTAGAACGTCCACACAGTTATTGAACTCATAAAGAGGTCTCCATGAACCAATACCTCTAGTTCAATCGGGATATATGTATCGAAGGGATCGTACTGTACGTCAACTATATCACACGGTTCTTGTAGGCACTTCATTTTTATCTAGGGAATCATGACGCGTAGTTGCTAGCTAGACGTCAATCTTGATTTGTTGGGTAGTTAAGTTGAAACTAGTTTCAACTTAATTATAACTCTAGGGATGAGTTTATACCACAATGGGTTGTGGGCCCACGGCTAGCTGACACCTGAACCATCAAGGGCCACACTGCTCGTGTACTTGAGATCCTTAATGCAACGAGCTAAGATTAATTACTTAATCATAGTATAATTGGAAGTCCATATGATTGAGTCCAACATTCGTAATTGTTAATTACGGATGAGAGTAAATAGAGGAAAAGAATCCGACGGAAATTTAGTGAACTTTCTATATTGGGAAGTTTCCCGATTTGGCAAGTCCTAAATTAGGGTTTCCAATTTCGGAAACTGGTAAATTGCAGAATGACACTCGTATCGACGAGAATTTTTGCTCGTTTCAAAATATAATTGTTATATTTTTGTGAGGAAAAACGAGCCGAGAAAGAGAGTGGACTTAAGTTGTTGGGCCCAGCCTAACTTAAGGCCTGTTAGGGTTTTCACAGGTAGCATATAAATAGGATTTGTATGTCTTGTGAAACACACGCATCACAAGTTTGAAACCCTAGCCTCTCTCCCTCCATCAGCTGTCCACCGTATAGCAGAAACCCTACCTCGGCCACCAGTCGCCGCGCCGCCGACAGTCGCCGCCGCATCGACATCTACCTTTTCCCATTGTTATTCTTCGTTGTACTTTGCCTATCACAGATCCAGTGCTGCGTGAATAGTGGATTGAATATTCGAGGTGAAACATAAGATAAGGAAGATTCTTCGGCCGCCAACGCCGCCACCAGGGTCGTCTCCACGTGCCTCCACGTGCCGCCACAAGCCAATGATGTGAGAAGGCAAATCTGAAAAAAAACTACTCTCGGAGTTTCTGCGCAGTCCGGCGAGAAAATTCGCCATAAATCAGCTGGTGATTGGATGGATGTGAAATTTTGAAAAAAAATTCTAGACTCATGGATATACACTACCGCGGAAATAATTGTCGATACAGTCAATGATTATGGAGATATTGACGTCGGAACAGTCGTGTAATTTTATATTAGAAAACAGGTTGGATCAGTAGGAGTGGGAAGAGTAGCTAGCCATCTTCTCGAGTCTTCGTTCGATTCACTCTCCAAGGGTAAAATCTTGTTTTTCCTATATATATATATATATATATATATATATATATATATATATATATATATATATATATATATATATATATATATATATATATATATATATATATATATATATATTCACTAATTTATATTTGAAAGAATTTATGGTCACGAATTCGTTAAATACAAAGGTGTTATATTAAGTGTTATGACACTTGTATAAACATGCAGCGGAAATATAAAAACAATACTCAGATTTAAAAATGTTCACAAGTAAAACTTGTGAACTTGCCCTTTAAAGGACGTAAAACTTATATTAAAACAGTATTACAAGAATACAAAGAGAAGAAGTACAAGAACTTCTTTCTTATGAATGAATCACTATCTTGATCATTCTTACAACCAAATCTAGAAACATTAAAACTATATACTAAACAATCTAGACTACAAAGAATGTACTCATGAGGAGTACGTACAACAGATTCTAAAAACACACTAAAACTCTCAGGTATTCTCTTCAGCTCTCGGTTTTTGTTTCTAACAATTGATAAACTTCATTGAGTCTTGAAGCCGGTATTTATAGACATTCCAAGCTTCCACTCCTCAGCCTATGATCTGCAAGAAAACCGACTACAAGAACACTCAAGAACATGGGTTAGTGGGTTAGTTTAGTAGATAAGATAATATCATCAATTTAGCCCACTAAGCATTATACTTAGCCCACTAAGCACTATACTTAGCCCACTAAGAACTACTTATTCTATAACTAAATTCAGTTTAAAAATAAGAGAGTTAAAAACAAATGGTGGAATTCTACGTGTTTCAAACTCCCCATTTTTAACTTTCTGATCAAAACTAAATTTTAGCTTAACTCCCCGTGAGTCATTGCTTGAACTCCCCCTGAATTTGATAACCAATATAGCAATAACAAAATATTGAAAATCAATTCAAAAATAAATTCAGCAAAAATAATCCAACACAACTCAACTAACATAAACCAACAAAAGAGCAATCCTAATATAAAAGTTCAGAGGGAAAATAACAAACTGAACAAAAACAAATATTGTTCATGACAAAAATAACTTTAAAGCAGAATATCCAAAGTCTCCTCAGCATCAGCTGCTGCTCCTCCATCACTAGCACTAGACCCACTGCTTTCCTCTACTTCTTCTTCTTCACCCTCATTCTTTTCTTCTTCTTCATTAAATCCATGCGCTCTGCCTCTAGCATCCAAAGGATGAGAAGTCCCTGCTTCAACTTCATGACTAGCTTGTTCTCCCCTTTTTTGATCAGAAAGAGCTATCTGGAGCATCTCCACCATGGACTGATGATAGGTGATCTGAGCTGGGGAGTGAGTAAACTGTCTTAACTAAAGATCTCGAGGAACATACATATTAGTAGGAAAGATGTCAGTGGTGTTGTCAACATGAGGAGCAACACCTTCAGGACCAAGATTATTTTGACCTGATTCAGTTGGGAGAAAATTATCTCCATTCCAGGGAAGATCTTGGACAGGAGGGGCTTTGAGAAAATTGGGAGAGACAGTTATGGTGCCAAGTGGAGTGTGAAGATATTCTGGTTCATCTTGGCCCAAATATTGAGAAAGCATAATGGAGTAGATGAGTGAAGGATAGGGAAGATGAGTGGAGGAAGAAATTTTTTGTGCAAGATTACCTATGTTGTTGAAGAATTTTTTTCCAAAATCAACAGGTAACCCCAACCCCAATTTGTACATGAATACTGCATGAGGTTTAGTAATCACAGAGACATTTTTGGATGGAATCCAATTCATCGCTGTGATTCTAAACAGGACAGAGTAAAATGCAGTAAGTTGAGAAACTTTGAATTTTTTGGGGTGAGCAGGCCAAGATTTGAGACGATTTCCAAAACGAGTTTTACAAACCTCAGTGAAATCACCATAATTATCCTCATCAATCACAGTCGGAGTTTTTAAGTGAGAGTTGATAATTTTGGGAGAAAAAGAAAAAATAGAATTGCGCACAAAATATTTTCCAAAGTTTGGAGAATTTTTCTTTAAAAAAGAGGTTTGTAAATTGGCATAAAATTCCTTCACAACAGAGGGATCATAAGGACATGCAATCTCAACTAGACTAAGGATGTTTCTTTAATAAAAAAAAAAAGCAGTGATCCTATGCCTATCAAACTCATCCTTGGAAATTTTCTTTTCCTCAATAAACTGGCAATTCAAGATTTGAGGACCTGTGTATGAATCAGATTCAAACTAAAAAGTGGGACTGAAAGCATTGTTTACCTCAAAAGGGGTTGACAAATCCTTCCCATCCAAGTCTAGCTCCTCATCCTCTGAGGGTTCATCTGAGTCTTTAAGCTCATTTGGGATGTATGCTGGCTCAGGTGATGCAACAGGTGCAGCAGCATCTTTTTCCATCTGGGATGAGTCCTCAGAAGAGTCACTGTCTGACTCTGAGGGTGGCAGATTCTTGAGGAAAGAGGCAAGGGGCACATCCCAGATGTCACCACTTTTCTCTTTCTCTTCAGCCTGGGAAGATGGTGCATCCACTTGAACAGCTGTCTCTGCCAGAGGATCTTCATTTGGAGCTGAGGGTGTAGGAAGTGAGGTTTCTTCTGTGGTGGCAAAGTCGTGGACATCAACAGTGGGGATATCTACATGCTCAGCAGAGGACATCCCAGAAAAATCTGGCATTTCCTCATCTTGGTAAGGAGCAGCATCCGCAGCAATACTCTAAGGGGCATCGTCTGAGACAGTAGGTGCAGCAGCATTTTCAGGAACATGTGCAGCAACATCTTCGGAAGAAGGATGTTGAGAAGAGGCTGCTGCCATGTTAGTCTGAAGTGTCTCCCCCTAAGTTGATGCTGGTGGAGTCGAGCCTTTAGAAGATGACTCAATGGAGCTTGAGGAGAGAGGTTGGGCTTCTGGTTCTGCAAAGGTAGGATCTCCTTCTTCATCATCTATTTCTTCATCAACCAAATGGAGACCTCTTGGTGGGTTTTGTCTAACTGGAGTACGACCGCCTCTACCGCCTCTTCTTCCACCTCTACCACCTTTGCTTGGAGAGTTTGCTCCCCTCCAGCGTTGTGACCCAGTAGCATTCAGATCTGGGAAGGGATTCAGGCGCTTAGACCGGCGAGTAGGGAACCTTCCTGCAGTGGAAGAGGGACCCAGGTTCTGGGAAACGTCTGGGTCAATCGGATTCAGCTCGTCACCGGGCTCAATGAAGCTGATCGGCATGGCTTCAAGGTTGACAGGATGAACAATGATCGCTAAATTAGGGTCTGCTGGTTCAGGTGCTGCAGCATCGTTGTGCACATCATCAACGGCCGGAAGCGGATTTCTAGGAGGAGATGCCATGGTACAATAGAGAGAAGGTAAAAAAAATTGAATTGCTTCTTGTGCTTTTGATTTTTGAGGGTTAGTTTTCGGAGAGAGAAGAAAGAAATTTATAAGCCCAAATTTTTGCAGAAAAGTTGAAGTGGAGAAGGTGAAGAAGTGGCGTGCGATTTTCTTGAAGAGACTGTGATTAAGAGGAGTAAAAGTTATGCGGCAGTTTAAAAAAAACATGACACATGGCACAATAATGAAGTGGACTTAGTGGAAGGAAAAAGACTAACCCTTGTACCCCATGACCCAACTAAATTGTGATAATTCAATAATAATAATAATAGCAATAATAATAATAATAATAATAATAATAATAATAATAATAATAATAATAATAATAATAATAATAATAATAATAATAATAATAATAATAATAATAATAATAATAATAATAATAATAATAATAATAATAATAATAATAATAATAATAATAATAATAATAATAATAATAATAATAATAATAATAATAATAATAATAATAATAATAATCACAAAAATTTACACATAAATAATAAACATATCTTTTATTGATTAATAGTGAGAGAAAAAATAAGAAGAAGAAAAAATGGCTAACAGGCAAAGATATATAATTTTATTTATCTATTATTTTTTTTTATAAACTCTTATTTTCAAGTGAAACATTTCACATGGAACATGGTCAAGTGTTCAGTTTGAAAGTTCTTCAGTTACTAAGATTTGACTATTCAAGATAGAGGAGTTTGGCATATGTGATTATGATTGTTCTCAGAATGTTTACATGAAGCATGATCACGTGTAAAGGTGAAAGACTTCCAGTTACTTATTTAGAGAATAATATATCACATTGAAGCCATTATTCAAGGAAGCTAAGCTTCAGTAAAGTATGCTGCAGCTTAAGATGTTTGATGAGGTGCTGCAACATGCTTCAGGACAGGTTCATTGTGTACACATCCCGAGAGATTTTCTAAGTTTAGAGAACCTCTCATAATCTAATGTCTTTGTAAAGATGTCAGCCAACAGATCTTCTGTAGGAATATACTTTATGCACACTATATTTTTCTCAACTATATCACGAATAAAATGATGTTTAATATCTATGTGTTTTGCTCGTGAGTGTTTAACAGGATTTTTTGAAATATCAATAGCACTTGAATTATCACAATATATGGTCAAGGTTTCACTGGTTAACCCATAATCCCCCAACATTTGTTTCATCCAAATTAGTTGGCCACAACATCCTGCGGCAGCTACATATTATGATTCAGCTGTTGAAAGTGATACACAATTTTGTTTTCTACTAAACCATGAAACCAGATTATTCCCCAAAAAGAAACATGCACCTGATGTGCTTTTTCTGTCACTAATATCCCCAGCCCAATCAGAACACTAAAACCTATCAAATTGGTATTAGTGTTTTTGAAAAACTGAATACCTGAGTCTACTGTACCTGCAACATACCTAATAATCCTCTTCAAAGTTTTTAGATGAGTGACTTTGGGATTAGCTTGGTACCTGGCACACACACAAACACTAAACATAATGTCAGGTCTGCTTGCAGTTAGATACCGAAGGCTTCCAATCATGCTTCTGTATAGGGTGTTGTCAACATCCTCAGCAACATCGTCATTGGACAGTTTTTGACTTGATCCCATTGGAGTTTTCATGTGCTTGGCTGACTCCAACTCAAACCTTTTGACCAGATTGAGAGCATACCTCTTTTGATTTACAAAAATTCCTTCACCTATCTGTTTAATTTGGAGTCCTAGGAAGTAATTCAACTCTCTTACCATGCTCATTTCAAAAGTGCGAGACATAGAATCTACAAAGGACTGTAATAAGTTAGCACAAGTAGAACCAAAAACAATATCATCAACATATATATGTACAATAATGATATGGTTATTTGTTCTTCTAACAAATAGAGTTATGTTTGCCTCTCCTGTAGTAAACTGTATTTCAAGTATGAAGTCAGTGAGTCTTTGATACCAAGCTCTAGGAGCTTGTTTAAGACCATACAAAGCCTTCTTAAGCTTGAACACATGATTAGGCTTGGCAGAATCTTCAAAACCCTTGGGCTGCTCTACATATGCTTCTTCATTTTATACACCATTTAGAAATGCACTTTTGATATCCATTTGATAGAAAACAGGCTATAGCAAGAAGTAACCTAATAGATTCAATTCTAGCTACTGGAGCAAATGTCTCATCAAAATCTATACCTTCTATCTGAGTGTAACCTTGTGCTACTAACCTAGCCTTATTTCTAACAACTGTACCTTTTTCATCAGTTTTGTTTTTGAAGATCCACTTAGTTCCTATCACATTAATATGACTTGGTCTAGGAACTAAGTACCAAACACCATTCATGATGAACTGATTCGGTTCTTCATGCATTGCATTGATCCAAAACTCATCCTTCAGTGCTTCTGCAATATTCTTTGGTTCAACTAAAGATACAAAACAAGTAGTTCAAGTTAGTGCACATTCAGAAGATAAATTGCAAATCTTACCATATATCTGTAATTCACCCTCTCTTTTCTTCTGGTCCTTATCCCATCAAAGATATCTCCCACAACTTGAGTAGAGGGGTGATTTTTCTGGATTCTACTTGATGGTTCTTTTCTACAGACATCATAAGTTGGCTGCGTTTCAGCTTTTGTGTTCTCCGTAGGAAGTGTTGAGTCAGATGTGGTAACACTTGGCTCAACACTCTCTTCTCTTGACACTGGACTGTTTATATCTGGAGCACCTATGGCAGTAGTGTCTCCACCGGTTGTTTCTCCTTCAGCAATCAGGTCATCAATTTCATCTTCAGCTGTTTTACTATTGAGATCAGCAAAATCATCAAATACCACATTTACAGATGCAATAATTGTTCGAGTTCTTAAGTTGTATACTCTATAGGCATGACTGTTATTAGAGTATCCAACAAATAAACTCAAATCACTTTTTGAATCAAATTTAGCTAGATGATCTCTGTCATTTAGGACATAGCAAACACATCCAAACACATGCATGTACTCTAGATTAGGTTTCTTACCATAAAGAATTTCATATGAAGTCATCATAGACCCTAATCTTAGATACACATGATTTGAGATGTGACAAGCTGTGTTGACAGCCTCAGTCCAAATCTTTTAGACAGATTTTTAGCACTCATCATTACCCTAGCCATCTCTTGGATAGTTCTGTTTTTTCTTTTAACAATACCATTTTACTGAGGAGTTTTTGGAGCAGAAAATTCATGCTTTATGCCTTTTTTATTACAAAATGTATGAAATAAGGCATTCTCAAATTATTTTCCATGATGAGACCTTATTCTACGAATAGAAACTTGAAATTGAGTTCTAACAAACCTGTACAAATTTCTGAAAACTTCAAAAGTATCAGATTTTTCTCTTAAAAAATACACCCAAGTATATCTCGAAAAATCATCAACACACACAAATACATATTTTTTACCACCTAGACTTTCTACCTCTATAGGACCCATAAGGTCCATATGTACAAGTTCAAAACAAATGGTGGTCCCAACGTGTTGTAACACTTTGTGTGGCACTCTAGTTTGCTTCCCCTTCTGGCACATTCCGCATATAGGGATGTCCTTGATCTTGAGATCTGGAATTCCTCTTATGGCATTGTACTTGTTGAGCAACTTCAGATTTTTTATGTTTGTGTGCCCTAGTTTCTGGTGCCACAACTCTACTTCACTTACTCTTGAGCTCTTGCATGAGATGGTGTCACATGTTTGATAACAATTATCCATTGACCTGGAACCTGTCAGTACACAATGGTTTTGATTATCAAACACGGAATAACAGTACTTATCAAATTGAATACGTAGACATCATCACACAATTGACTAATACTGATGAGATTTGACCCAATCCTTCAACATGTAAGACACTAGAAAGTTTTGGAAGTCCATCAACATTGAGTATTCCACGTCCAACCACTCTGCCTTTAGCTCCTCCTCCATAGGTTACACGTCCACCATTGAGTGTATGGTAGTTTGATAGAAACTCTTTAGTTCCAGTCATGTGCCTAGAGCATCCACTATCAAAGTACCATGAACCTGAAATGTTAGCATTTAAAGAAGTGTATATTGCTTTGCACATAAGTTTACCTTTAAGAGTCCATATTCTACACTCCTTTTTGGTAAACTCTACCTTTTTCTTGGAGGTTTTCCCTGGAGTGATGTGACTCATTTTGTACAATACTTTGTCACTACTTAGTTTCTCACAAAATGGACGGATATGTCCTCGTGAGAAACAGTAATCACAAATGTATCTCCTTATTCTGGACTCTGGAGTAGTGATTGTGGAATTTATGCATTCTTTTTCATTTGTACCCTTCTCTTTTACAAAGACAATTTCATTCTTCTTTACTGGCTTGTGTTCCTTCACTTGTTTTTTGAACCCTAGACCTTCATTTTTGTTGTATTTATCCAGTGACACAATCTCTTCAAGTTTAGTTGTGCCTGTATTCATCCTCTTGATTGCTAGAGTTGTTTCTTTGAGTTCATCTTTCACTTTTGCCAGTTCAAGGCCCTTCTTGGTGATTCCAACCTCCAAATGAGTGGTTGTTTCTTTAAGAGAAATGTTTTCCTTGTTGGCTGCATCTAGAGCATGAGTCTTCTTCTCCAAGTCGCTGGACAATTTCTTATACATTTCTTCCTCATCTCCCAATGCTTCTTTACTGTATTCTGCAGCATTCAAAGAAATAGAGTTAGAACATGTATAATGACTATTATCTAACTCAGAAATTTCAGTTACAGAAAGTGTTTCAGAAAGTGTTGCAGCATCTAGAGAAACTCCCTACGATTCTGTTTCAGGATAATTTTCAGTGATATATATATCTGACATAACGAGCTTGTTTAGTGGGTTGCTGCTCCTCTGTCTCTTCCGGTTCCTCTTCCTCCTCATCACTGACAGCACAAATAAGGCTCATTCTTCTCCTTCTCAAGGTATTTGCACATTCATTAGCATAATGTCCAAATCATGAACAAGCCTTGCATTTAATATGATCCAAGTTAGGTGTTCAGAATTTGAACGAATAAATGGAGAATTATTTAAGGTGTTTTGAGAGGATGTTTGAGGAAATGTTCTTTGTGGAATAGATCTGTTCTGGGGCTGAGTTTGTCGATTTTGTGGAGAGCCATCTGGAAATAACTGTATGGGCTTGATTCCACTTCGTCTGTATGCCCTATTGAATTTCTAAATCTGAAATGCCACATTGTTGAGACATTCCTCTGGATCTGCTTCCTCATCATACTCCGGAGCAACTTCTTCCTTTTCTAATTCTGCCTGGAGTGCATTTGAGATGGCCTTACCTTTCTCCTTTCTCTGATCTTCAAAGTTCATCTCTCTAGACTTTAAGCTACCAATTAATTCATCCAGACGTAGAGATGATGTGTCTCTGGCCTCCTCAATTGCAGTAATTGTCATGCTGAATCTTTCTGGAAGAGTTCTTAGTACCTTATTCACCAGTGCCTCATTGCTCAAAGGACCACCTAAGGATTGAAATTCATTAGCTAAATCAATCAATTTCTCATTGAGAGCATGTTGTAGCACCCTCAATGATTTAAAAGAAATTTTAGAAAACACTGACTTTATTAAAATCTTTTGGAACAAAATTTGAACTTTGAGAAAAACCACTTTAAAATTTTAGAACCATTTCCCTTTACTTCAAATCTAACCCACAATCGGAAAATAAGATTTTTCATAGAGAGTGTACCATAACATGAAAGGGATTTTGAAAGAAATCTCAAGGTGGCGGAATAATCCACATAAAACATTACCGGGGTTTAGAAAACACTCGTAAGACAGCGGAAGGAAATAAACTTTATTTAAGATACCCCCCTTTAATAGACTGGGTTCCCAAGTCAGAGTACAAAAATTAAGAATTGATATCTTGGCTAGATATTTTAGAAATCGTTGACGTGGTAAAAATCCGGGTTAAACAGGCAAGGCATCAAGGCTACCGATTCCTCGAACTCCACTCCGCCGGCCTCCTAAATAGTTTGGGGAACCTGAAAAAGATAATTTGCATAAAAGCATGAGCCCAAACACTGGCTCAGTAAGGAAATTAGTCTTAGTCTGACGAACTCACGCCTCTCTCATCGCATCTCTCACGACCTATGGGAGTCCTAAAGTATTCGTCTATGTTCTTTTCTGTCTATGTTATTTTACGTCATAATTATATTATGCTATATTATTTCATCGACGTTAATCACGACATATAATCACATCGCCAATAATTAAACATATAATTCCACATATGAGCACATAATAAAAATTCTGGTTTTGCTTTGAAAGCCATTTGAAATTCACTTTGAAAATCATGTGGGGATTCGTTTTCCTTTAGAAATCATTTCTTAGTTCATTTTGGAACTTGTCTTGTACAAAATATCCATTCCCACGAAATTCCCCTTTTTTAGAACGAAAGCCCCTTTTCAAAACTCTTTATAAAACCATTTTTCTTTCAAAAATTTTCGTATGCAAGTATGCACATGTTGGGATCCCTAACGTAGGCATCGGCAATAGACGTTTATATACTGAGCCCGGTCATTCGGTGGGAGCTAACCACCCTGTTGTTCTATAGTAACTGTTGTTGGGATACCGGCCCCCCGTATCCCGTGTCTATTCAACCGTAGAAACGTTACAATTTTGACTCTTCTATAGTAGACCATGCAATACCAATTAATGACTCGATGAATGCACGCAAGTCAAAGATCTTAATAGCAACCAATAATAATTCCAATTATATCATTCACGTAATTCGAAGGAATTAAATCACATAATTCGGAAGTAATTTCCGAGACTATAGTAAGCACATATAGATCAAACATTAGTAATAAAGACACATATACTTTTACACGTATATACACATAGGTATTTATACGTATATATATACTTATACCTATACGTATATACTCTAATTTATAACTATGGATTATAAGTTTCCTCAACCCGAAGGGAGTACGCCTATAACATCATAGGTCTAAACTATCGATATACATATAAATATACTTATACATATACATACTTATACCTCACAAGAGTAAATCACATAATTCAAATACACATAATGAAATTCAACGCTTCTTATTTAAAGAATCATCGGGAAATCTAATTCATTATAAGTACTAGCATATAGTAAGTTCAAAGAACAACTTATTATTCTAATCATAGATTAGTCTAAGATTATTTCTTAGATGTAGCTCAATACTCATGGGAAAATTCATCTATGTTCAATTATTATGTTAAGTTATGCCTCAAGAGTTTAAACCATGCTCACAAAGGACCTTTTGATTCAAGTAGTTTACTCATAGGAAAATCGGACAGTTTTGACCCTTTCACTTCAAAAATACATTTCTCTTAGACCATAACTTCAAAAATTCTTAAACTTTAACACAATACTCCTATATCATTTTAAAAGACTCCTTTAAAACAGTTTTCCAAAATAATCAGTAGACTAAGAGAAATGAGTAAAACAGTGCAGTAGTGTGGTCACACTTTCAGAAACAGAACCAACCACTTTAAAAACACCCAATAAATCACTCTTTTGTTAAAACACTGTAAAACTTTTCAGAAAACTGGTTTTATAAGTTATAAATATATTCCAAGTGGAATCAAGGAAATCAAACTAGGAAAACATTGATTTTAAAAGCAAATTCTCAGCTGACTCAAAAACTGTGCAGGTTTAGTAAATAATTCATATCTTAATCATCAGAAATCCGATTGATGATTAAAATATATCAATTTAAAGAGGACAGAAAGATATAGTTACCCATGAAATTTCGTGATTTTATGAAAACAGGGCGTCTGTGAAACATGCAGTAAACTCCGAGGCTGAAAACCTGAAAATTCATTAGTGGATCGGTTCTGAAATTCTGCTTGTGTTACTGCACTAAATTGATTATATCTCTTACATAGATAAGTTTCTTCATAAATTGTTTTAACCTGATAAACTATACTTAGATATAAACATGTGCTCCAAATTTCATCAGCTTTGGATCTACGGTTTAGGAGATATGAATTTCTGAAGTTATAGTGCCTAAACTGCCAGATCTGTTTTGATCAAAGATGTTGTATTGAGAAATTGTTTCAGGTTCTTCCATCCTCAGTCTCTCAAATTTGGAAGAGAGTAATCTGAGCTTAGTTCTTCTGACACTGTCTGATCCTTCACAATGTAACTGAAGAACCTCCCATGCATCCTTCGCAGAAGTGCACACTGAGATCAATTTGAACATTGTTAAATCTACTGAATTAAGGATTGCATTTAACGCTTTTGAGTTTTGATTGGCATTTGATAGATCGTCTGCTATCCACCGTAATTCAGGTGTTGGGAATACATCCTCATTCGCATCTGTTATAGTTGGTGGCTTCCATCCAGTAAGAATAGATCTCCAGGCCCTCTCATCAATGGCTTTGATGTATGCCCTCATCTTGACTTTCCAGTAGGTGTAGTTTGTGCCATCAAGTACAGGAGGTCGCATAGTAGCAGTCATCTGAGTATCCATCACGAATTCGTTTCTGAAGAGAAATAGGAACAAACACTTAGTATATGTCAAGTGTTGGCTCTTGATGCCAATTGAAAGAATTTATTGTCCCGAATTCGTTTAATACAGAGGTGTTATATTAAGTGTTATCACTTGTATAAACATGCAGCGGAAATATAAAAACAATACTCAGATTTAAAAATGTTCGCAAGTAAAACTTGTGAACTTGCCCTTTAAAGGACGTAAAACTTATATTGAAACAATATTACAAGAATACAAAGAGAAGAAGTACAAGAACTTCTTTCTTATGAATGAATCACTATCTTGATCATTCTTACAACCAAATCTAGAAACATAAAAACTATATACTAAACAATTTAGACTACAAAGAATGTACTCATGAGGAGTACGTACAACAGATTCTAAAAACACACTAAAACTCTCATGTATTCTCTTCAGCTCTCGGTTTTTGTTTCTTAGAATCGATAAACTTCCTTGAGTCTTGAAGCCGGTATTTATAGACATTCCAAGCTTCCACTCCTCAACCCATGATCTGCAAGAAAACCGACTACAAGAACACTCAAGAACATGGGTTAGTGGGTTAGTTTAGTAGATAAGATAATATCCTCAATTTAGCCCACTAAGTATTATACTTAGCCCACTAAGCACTATACTTAGCCCACTAAGCACTACTTATTCTATAACTAAAATTTAGTTTAAAAATTAGAGAGTTAAAAACAAATTGTGGAATTCCACGTGTTTCAATATTAATTGAGATTAATGTATGTTAATTGATTATTGAATCAAATGAATCTATATGTTCAATTGTGTGTTTATGTGAATCGTTCGTTGAGCATGTTTATTATTTTATTTTATTTCGCGAGCATGCTATGATGATTTAATTTATGTTATTTAAATTAATTATATATGAGAGCATGTTTGTCGGTGATTAGAAGCGAAAATGTACGCAATTAATTGTAATTATTGTGCACGTGTTTGTTTATATAAATTAGTCTATATAAATAAAATAAAATAAAATAAAATTCCGCTGCGTACAAGTGCATGATCCCCAACAGTAAAACTAGTCTATTTTTGTTTCTCTTTTGGTTTGACAACTGTGGAATAAAATGTAAAATAGTACAATATAAACAAGAATATAAAGAGAAATAGAAAACATAAATGAACAAAATGTGAATAGAGATAATTGTAAGAATTAGATGGACAAGAAGAATTGGTAAAAATATGGAGTCATTTATGAAATGAAGTATAAGTATTTAAAGTTCAACTAGAAAAAGATGTCCTCTTTAATCTGCAATTAATTTTAAAGGATTATATTCCACGGAAAAAAAAAAAAAGAAAAAAGAAAAAAGAAAAGTTTAAAGGAGAATTCTAAAATGCTGCTTATTCTTAGCAAATAATAAAGATAACCCATGTCCTCGTATTCTACAAAATATTTTACTTGGACTCTTACGAAAGACAAAATTTTTCGATAAATTACAGATAAAAAAAGAAAAATTTAGAACTCACAAATGAAAAAAAATATTTTAACTGGCTATTTGACAAAAGTCCGTTAATGAAATTCCGTATTATGATACATCGATTTTTTAATTTGATTTTGACCGAATTCCAATGGATTCAAATTATTCAGAATGCCCCAACTAACCCATTAGATACATATTGCCTGAGTTATCCTAACTTACTTTTTGTTTCTATGTTTTTTATTTACGCTTTTAATTTTTTTTTAATTTTCTTTTTTGAACTTTAAATTTATTTTCTTTTTCATTTTGATTTAAAAAAAAATGTTTTAACCATATATTTTTTCAACTTTTTTTTCAAAAACATTTTTTAAATGAATTTGTATTTTTATTTTTCTACCAAGTTATCAAATTGAAATCCGCTACATACTTATCAAACTCCACTATGAATTTATCAAAATCCACAATGAAATTAACGCAATCCAAATATAAAATTAATGTAATCCACTATGAAATAAATGAAATTAACCACAAAATATTCGTAGTCAACATCATCTAATGTAGATAAGCAAATCATCGGTACTAAAAGAAAAACAATGTGCTTTGGAAGGAGAAATATAAATAGTTTTAACAATTTTAATAAAACTACTACGTTAATATTACTCTATTTTATTTTTAAAAAGCCACTAAGAAACGTTGCCACCACTAACAATAGTAGAGTTACTCGAGCATCATCCAACCTAATCACCGTTACTGCCATTGTTCCGCCTGCTCAAAGACCTAAAACGAAGAAAAAGAAGACAATAACATGTCAGCTTAGTTGATTTAAAAAATCATTTTGAAAGCATAAATCTGGAATCTACTACAAGCTCATCAAAAACCACTATCAAAATATAGAAACCCACTAAAATATTAACATACTCCTACAAAAAAATCCCCTTTCCAAAGAGAAAATCCACTCTAATTATATGAAACCACTACAAAATTAACGTAATCATCTATAAAATTAATGTAATCCACCACAAAATAGACGTAATCTACTAATCAAGTGCACCAAATCAATCTCACAAAAATGTAGTAGGTGTTGTACCAACCTATCAATTGTCTACCCCTCGAAAGAGTTGAGGATCTAATTATAATACAAAAATGGATCAAGCCTCCAATTCTTTTGCTGACGACTTTCTCCGAACATGGAGAATCATTTGTCAAAGAGGACGTCGCCTGCAACACCTGCACGCACAATTGTTTCTTATAGGCAACAACGGCGATTTCAATTGTCTTGATGGGTGGGGCTGCGGCGGCAATGATGAGAGAAAGAGTCATGGCGGCGTTGGTTGTGTAGAGAAGATAGCGATAAGAGAAATGAGGGCGGGACAACGGCGACGGTGATGAAAGAAAGAGACGTGGGGGCGTGGAGAGAAGGGAGGGATAAGAAAAATGCGAGAAATAGTATTATAGGAAAATTGTATTATTAATGAATGATAAAAACTATTTTTGATTTATCTTCAAAATTGTCAAAATCGGTAATTGTTTTGGACCCATTTTAACTTTAAAATGTCTATGATGGGGATTTGTCAAATAATCTCATATTTTAAACTCCATTTTTTTTCTTCTTTTTCGTACGTGTCTAAATTGATGCAAGTCAACAGTTTAAGTAAAACGAAAAATGAAAAACGAAAATTTACAACTCAAAACACTAGTACAAAATTTGCTTATTGTTACGGATTTTTTTGCTACGGTAAGAAACCGTAATAAAAGGTATTTTTTACTACGCAAGAATTTTAAAGTCGTAGTAAATACTAGGATTTACCGTAGCAAAAATATATTTGGGTCGGCCATTTACCGTACCAAAGCTTTTGTCACGCCCGTATATATTACGGGGCAAATTTATTGCAAATGCGTAGGAAAAGCCTTTTTAGTACGAATTTGATACATTTTGTTACGGTTAATGATCGTAAAGCCATTTTTCTACTAGTGAAATAAAAACAAAATATTTTAAACTCTATTGTTTTTGTAACAACACGTATTCCCAATACCATGTTTCCGTATTCTCCCTTTCGTCTCCTTTGCAAGAATACGGGTTCTACGTGTGAATATTATTAACTGTTTGCCACCTTGCTCAATGTGCTACTTATGGGAATTTATGTGAATTATATGTCTACTTGGAAAGTCTATAGCTTATTTCTAATTTGTGAAACTTAAATTAATTTCACGTGTTTAATATAAAAACTTGAAATTATGTGATTTACGTGGATTTAAGTTCTGTAAGATAAAAATATATTTTCTCACACTATGTAATAGATATGGCCACGGGGCGGGTAGGGTCCGGGTCCGGGTCCGGGTCCGACTTTTAGGGGACCCGAAACTGACCCGCAGGGAGGCGGGTTTGGGTCTGGGGCGGGTCCACTAGGGTCTGGGCCAGGTCCGGGTCGGGTTCATGTCCACCCGATTTTTCAATTATTTTTTTATCTTTTTTTATTTATTTTTTTCACAATAAAGAAAAAAAAATATTGAAACTTGAAAAAACATGAGATTAACTTTAAATTCAAAATTAATAAAATAATTGAATTTAAACACTAAACAATTTTAGAGAAAAATGAAATGATTAAGACTTTGAGACATAAACTAAATAAAATAAAAGTTGTGAAGATTGAATTATGGGTATTTATAAGTGAAAGTAATAATTGAGAAATTTTTCAAAATTCCAAAATTCCAAAAATATCAAAATTCAATCTTTCTTTTAAATTAAATCGTATTTTTTTATATTTTTCAAAATTAAATATATATGCATATGTTATTAGTCGATATTTTTTATATTAATAATAGTCAACATGACAATTAATAATTTATAAAACATTAGTTATACAATTATTATAATCATTTTACAGTGTTATTTATATTTATATATTTATAGTTTGGATTAGTATAACAAGGTATATATATAACATAAACAAACGGTGTAAAATTATTATAATAAATAATGTTAAATAGATTATTAATTATCATATTCATTATTATTAAATAACTTTAATTAAATTATTAACAAATATAATATAATAAAAAAATAAAAGAAATTGAAAGGACTTGAGCTTAATTCATTTAAATCTTACGATTCGATTCTAATAAAATGTAAAAAACATGATTAAATCATATCACCTACGATTTAATTCTTACGATTTTTACAAATTAAACAAATTATTAAAAGAGAAATTACAGCATAATATATTGATTATACTCGTCATATATAGTTTTATTTTTAAAGTACAAAATTAATTAGAATGAGATATAATCTATTTTTGTTAAAATAAACATCATTTATATCAATAATTTTAATAATTTCTTGTCAACAATTGATATTAATCAATTTAAATTAATTGAAATGAGTTATAATCTATTTTTTTTTAAATAAACATCTTATTTTATTTTTCATTCGAATTTTTCACACTATCGATTTTAATAACATAAGTGAGTTTGTATTAAGTCAACGCGTTTGTTTATTTATTGAACTGATTCAATACTTTATATTTTTCAATAGTGGAGATTATTTTGATATAGTAATTAATAATAGATGTTTTGAAGTATTGAACCATGATTGTATATATATTTTTAAAATTTTCTTATATTGCATTTGTTAATAATTTAATTAAAATTACTTAATAATATTTAATATGAAAATTAATAATTTATTTAACATATTTATCATTTTACACTAGCGTTTTATATTATATATATTTATTGTCTATATTTAATCAAATATGTTGGTTGCCCATGTGGTTAGAGTTGTCTTATTCTGCCCATATACCCAAGTTCAATTCCCCCAATGCCCAACTTTTTGAAAAAAAAACCCTAAATCCGGGTTGACCCGACGACCCAAATTTTTGACAAAAAAAACCCGAAATCCGGGTTGACCCGGCGGGTCCGGGTCAAACCCGACCCGTGGCCGTGTCTACTATGTAAGTTATATGCTTAATTGATAATAGTAATTGGAACAATCAAAACCACTTATTGTTCACCTATTCTCTTCCGAGCAATTTTTCACTTAGGCAATTGTCCTATATTCTTCTGGAATATTTTTAGTCATAATTAAAGT
Organism: Erythranthe guttata; assembly: GCF_000504015.1. Next base: position 206,771 of record NW_012194115.1, on the reverse strand, counting down.
GAACGTTTCAGCCCAACTGAGTTTATGTTCCGTGATCTGGAACTAATTGCTTGGGGAAATCAAAATCCTTCTGGAACTTTCATATGAATACTTGTATCTAGATTCCCATTAGATACTTTGTGACCACGTATTTAATAACGTTCATCATGAGAGAGTATACCTCTTTAAAATCAATCTCAGGTTGTTGAGGAAATCCTTGAATTATGAGATGAGTCTTCGAGCTCCCAATCTCATTTGCCCATAAAGCATTGTACTATGAGATGAGTCTTTTGGCTCCAAATCTCGTTCGAGCTATGAGATGAGTCTTCTAGCTCACAATCTAGTTTAAGCTATGAGATGAATCTTTTGGTTCCCAATCTTATTTCATTAATTGAGCTATGAGATGAGTCTTCTGGCTCCCAATCTTGTTTAAGCTATGAGATGAATCTTCTGGTTTCCAATCTCATTTCATTCCTTAAGCTGTGAGATGAGTCTCCTGGCTCGCAATCTCGTTTAAGCTATGAGATGAATATTCTGGTTCCCAATCTCATTTTATTCCTTGAGCTATGAGATGAGTATCCTGGCTCCCAATCTCGTTTAAGCTATGAGATGAATCTTCTGGTTCCCAATCTCATTTCATTCCTTGAGCTATGAGATGAGTCTCCTGGCTCCCAATCTCGTTTAAGCTATGAGATGAATCTTCTGGTTCCCAATCTCATTTCATTCCTTTGTGAGTACTCACTTATATTCCATGGGTGAAATTCAAGGAGTTGTAGGAACTACTGGTCTCTACACTATTCATTTTATCAAGGAATCAAATTCAGCTCGTATTGTTTTTTTCTCATTTCGGCCCATCATCCCTTTGTTTACACTTATTTGATCGAGGTTATATATCGTCACTCAATAAAAAGTTCAGTAGCTACTGTGTAACAAAATTTGTCATCAATGATCATTTCAGCATGATACAACATCTCATTTGCATGAATAACTAATTGAGATTTTCCTATTCTTGAGAATGGATATTGATGTCGAGGCGTCCCCCGACTTCGTCACCTAGACGAATCCATATTCAATAATTATTTTATGAGATGGATCAGGTGGGATCCCATTGGTACTTGTGCTAACCGGATTCAATTGTTGGGCATTATTATCTTCTGGAGATGAGAATCCTTTGATCCCATTGCTCTCCCCCTCTTCTAGGTAGGGAGGCAAGATTGGTTAGCAGGGATTAATGGCCTACCCATATTTTATCCTTCTAGGACATCTGTCATTACAGGCTTATTTGAGATCTCGTCACTTTTTCAAATCAGAGAATGAGTCTGGCATTATTCGTTCTACACGACTTCATATTGTTCTTTAGGAACATTAGTATGGACGTTCTTTGCAGATTTCTAAATCATCCCATACGACTTCATGCCGTTCTTCGGGAACGTTACTATGGACATTACTTGCAAATCTATATTGTCATCCCACACGACTTCACGTCGTTCTTCAGGAACGTTAGTATAGATGATCTATTAATTTATGTAGCAATTCTCTGATGTAGGGGATCTTGATGAGACACGGTGGGGTCGTCCTACACGACTTCACGCCGTTCTCCAGGAACGTTAGTGTGGACGTTCTTTCCTCCCCCTAACGGCGGTAAGACAGTCTCATCAATGTGACAGTCCGTAATTTGAGCGGGTAAGAGATCGTCTGTCTAAGGTTCTAAGTTTAAGTTATAGATGGTGGTACATATTTCACCTATATCTTCTTGGATTAATTCCAATAAATGAATTGAATCATTATATGTATGTGCGTATGTTGACATATAATCAAATTACTTAATTTCGAGCAATCGGCAACTTATGCTTCTGGCATACAAATTGTGGTTCTAAATAACCGTGTCGAAAATTCCTCTGATTTTCCCAATGTACGCTTCTGGCCGTACACGTTAGAGATGATGCACATATCAATTTCTTGTCTTCAATGGTTGCAACAAAATAACCATTAGCTCAAATATCTTTCAAGTTTATTAACGTTCTACTGAAACGTGGAGAAAAATTGAGCTACTTCAATGTGCAATATTGTGCCATTAGATAATATAATATGTACATTACCATAACCATCTATCAAAACTACATGTGCCTCATTTAGTTATCAAAGAGGTCTTGCTACAAATAGACATGAAATTAACAAAGTACGACTTATCTCTCAGGATAGTATGTGTTGTCGCACTATCTGCCAGACATTTATCCCCACATGTCATGTATACAAAGTTATATAAGTCTAATCATATATATTCAGTACTTAAGGTACTAAGTAAATTCATCAAGCAAACACCACGGAATAACATAACAATTAACTTAGAACATATAGTAACATAAATATATGATCCAGAGCATAAACTAAACATAATAAAAATATGAATATGGTTCATAACATGAGCATATGAAGTAAGATGATTGAAATTCAATAAACTAATAAACCCGAGTAATAAAATAAACATAATGCATGAAATCAACAGTTCAATCATATCCCAATATGGGTTATTTGGTCAGATGTGCCCAAGTATGAAAGCTGAGTGACGGGCTATCTATTGAAAACATTTACCTCTACCAACTCAGTCTATGGTGGTGCGTTATTATTTGCATCTCCAGCCCCGACGTTACTCGCACTACAGGTGCGCGACCAATGCTCAGATCCACCATATATGTATGTTCTGATTTTGAGCTCTATTCGGATTTTAAAGTTCATATACAAATCGTTTATGAAAACTTGCTCCTTGCTTCAGGCAAGTGTATTGTCTTTTGATAATCAAAACGAGTAGTCAGGTCCCATTCTTTATGGGGACCCTCGTTCGAAGAATAGTCTAGACGAAGGACTTCATCTAATTATCTGTAATCAGAAACGTAGTCTCAGCCTTCGGGGCTTTACCTAATAATTTGTCCTCGAAAACAACCATTCTCAATTGCTCACTAAGCGTATGGATCTTAACATCCATTTTCCAACTAATATAACTTTCACCAGTTATATTACGTTAGGTAAACTTGAGTTTGCTCATGTGTTTTATCTCAAATCAAATACAATAAGAAGTATTATTTTTTTATGGGGATAAACCATAACAACAAACGAAATATTGCTTACCATTTTTTTTTTTTTTATCACAAAATTACATATGGCAGATAAATAATGGATCAATTCAATAGAATTCTCCATTAGATATACACCAATGTTTTCATGCACTCAAGACAATGAAAATTTGCCAAACATTAAAGACATATAACATGCTCTAATATTGGTATAAAAGATAACTAAAATCGTATAACTTGTCATGATATAAATCATAATTATCATGTATTATAACTCATACAAATTCCATGAACCAATTTGAAATGACTGAGATAGTTAATTACCAATTACCCAATCATATCCATAATGCGGAATTCATACAATCACATTAGGCATAAATGATAATACGTTAAGAGCATGAGACGAGAATATATACCAGATCATCACTTTAAATCTCAAACATTGAATCATCACATATAGCAAAATACATAGAATCATATAGCATGATTGAGACGGCAAAATTCATGACAATATTTCATACTTGAACATGCAATACTTTTGCCGAATAATATGATAACATTTCACATGCTCAGAACAATTATTATATGAAAAAAAAACAAGACATTTTAATCACATTATAGAATAAAGATTATTGACTTTTTTCGATTTTGACTTTGACGCCGTTTGGTCAAGAGTCAAAATATTGACGTAAATATTGACTTTTTTCAATTTTGACTCTCGAGTTTAGAAAAGAGAAAGTTTCACACAGTCATATATTTTTTTCTTTGCACTGGGTGGAATCGATCAATTTTTGGGTCTTGATTTTTACTAAGTTAGAGCTTCAATTAGGGGATATCTTGGGAGGGGAAGTGGTGGGAGAAGAAGAAGAAACGACAATATTGATGGAGAAGAAACGACGCGTTATAGGCAGTGGCAATTTTGTAATTTATAGAGTTGACCAAACGACGTCAGAGTCAAAATCGACAAAAGTTGAAGGAGAGGGTTGTATTGGGAAATTGTACAAGTACAAGGGGGTAAATCGATGAAATTGAGAGTACGAGGGGGTAAAGTGATTCTCGGGCAGAGTACGAGGCGTAAAGTGGAATTTACCCATAATTAATTAATTTGTTATAGAGCCACAGTTGTTGCACGTGATCGAGGATGACGAGCTTGCCTCCGAAGAACAACAACAAGAACACGTCGACGACACCGTAACGTTCCCTGGATTAATTAACTTCTTCCAGATCCAAAGCAATGCTTTACGCAGTAATTGCTTCAGGTTCATATTTCATAATTCATTAATTAATCTCGTCTTAATAAATTTAAAAAAAAAATCATATTTTTTCTCATCAAAATAACTTAGTTATTCGATAATAATAACAATAATAATAATGAAGGGAGTACCAAGAACGGATCCGAAGACGCACTCTAGTCGAATTTTTCTACATCCAAAATCACGCTAACCAGACCTATGAATTTGTATGTCACAATTACTTATTATATATTCAACTTTATTATTATATATATTAAATAAATATATTAAGAAAATTATATATATTATTAATAAAGGGGAGGAGGAAGAAAGAAGAATACGGGAATTAATGCTGTGAGAATCTAAATGAATTTGTTGACCAAAATGACCCTGTCTTTGAGCAGCCCCTAATTCAGCATCTTCTTAAAACTGCTGAGGCTTTAAGGAAAGATTTTCCTGATCTAGATTGGCTTCGTCTCACTGCTCTCATTCACGGTAATTAATTAATGGCTGCGGCTATATGCAATACTCATTCCACTTGTGCAAGACCAAATTAAAGAAAGATTCCAAAAGATTCTATTTTAATAAGATGGAATGACAAGTATGCCCATAAATTAAATTGGCTTTTTTTTCTCATGTAAGACCAAATACAAATAATGAGAAAAAAACAAAAATCGACACCAAGGTGTCGAAAAACTATGCTACAAATCGACACTTAAGCGTCGAATTTCATAGGTAAAAATCGACATTGACATGTCGAATTTGTAGCACAAATTCAAATGTCGAATTTTATACCTCAAAATCGACATCTAGATGTCGAATTTTATACCTCAAAATCGACATCTCAATGTCGATTTTTACATGTAAAATTCGACATGTACATGTCGAATTCGTTTGCGCGGGATTTTTTTTGGAAAATCGATATTCTAGCTAAAAAAAACCCATAAATGCATACATTCTTGGGTTCTTCCATCGTAGAATCTTCTATTTTGATGTCTTCTGACTCCATACTTGCCATCTTTGTAAGATTTGTTGAGTTTTGATGATTTTGAATTTCTAGGTTTTGTGGGTTAATGGAGGAGGAAGGAGAAAGGTCTTGTGAGTTTTGGAAGATGGAGAAGATGATAGTTGGTCTTGTGGTTTTGTGGTCTTGTAATAGGATTTTTTGTGTTTTTGAATTTTTGGTCTTGCATACTTGGAATTTTTTATTTTTTTAATAAATAAGGGTATTATAGTATTTATACATTGAAAATTTTAATTTGGTCTTGCACAAGTGGAATTAGTCTTGCATATAGCCGCAGCCTTAATTAATTCACTATAAAGAATATTTTATTTAATGACTACTCTTAATAAATTTGAGGGTAAATTACACACACCCCCTGAGGTAAGCTTAAATAACTGTAAGGTCCATGTGGTATCGATAATTACACTCAGCCCCCTAAAACGTAGTCAGAAACTCTAATGGGATAATGAATTGGATACGTTATTCCGATAGGGTTCTAACGGACTATTGGTTTCAGAAAGTGGTGGAGACAACAAAGAGCTATGGGTGATTTAAGAAATGTTCGTAAAGATTCGGGGAGCCATGATCACCCCATAGCTCTTGGTTGTCTTCACCACTTTCTGAAACCAATAGTCCGTTAGAACCTTATCAGAATAACGTATCCAATTCATTATCCCATTTGAGTTTCTGACTACGTTTCAGGGAGCTAAGTGTAATTATCGATACCACAGGGACCTTACAGTTATTTAAGCTTACCTCAGGGGGGTGTGTGTAATTTACCCTAAATTTAATTATTTCTCATGCATGCAATTAATTTTAGGGGTAATTGCAAATAAGCCCATGAGAAGGGCACTTAATTAAAAGAGGGACATCCAACTTTTTTGTCTTTCAAATAAATCCAGCCCATTCAAACTTATTTGCAAATAAGGAAAATCCTTTTATATATACCAAAATTACTCCCAATTCATTGAAACCCAATTTCATGATTTACACCACAATTTAGCCCAATTAACCAATTTTAACCATAATTTCAATTTTGACCCCAATTTTGCCCCGCCACCACCGGACACCGCGCGGTCGCCACCGTTGACCGCCGGTCTCCGGCGTTGAATTTTTTATTTTTTTTTTATATAATTTGTTTTTTCTTAAAAAAAATATTTTAATTAATATTACCGTCTTGGCTGCTAAATTACTGTCTCTGACAGTTATTTAACTGTCGGAGACAGTAATTTAAATGTTAATTGACTCTTTTTTTTTTTTTTTTCAAAAATATTTTAATTAATATTACCGTATTCGTTGCTAAATTACTGTCTCCAGCAGTTATTTAACTGTCGGAGACAGTAATTTAACTGTTAGTTGACTTTTTTATTCTTGAAAAAAATATTTTTAATTAATATTACTGTATTCGTTGCTAAATTACTGTCTCCGACAGTTATTTAACTGTTGGAGACAGTAATTTAACTGTATGTTGATTTTTTATTTTATTTTATTTTATTTTTTTCTTTAGAAAAAAATATTTTAATTAATATTACTGCCTTGGATGTTAAATTATTGTCTCCAACAGTAATTTAACTGTCTTAGACAATAATATTAATAATATTACTGTTCGGAAAAATAATATTCATAATATTAATGTCCCAAACAATAATATTACTGTCTGAGACAGTAATTTAGTAACCAAGACAGTAATATTAATTAAAATATTTATTTTCTAAGAAAAACATTTCAAAAAAAAAAAGTCAACGCCGGAGACCGGCGGTCAGCGGTGGTTGACCGGCCGGAAAAAAAGTTCAGGAAAAAAAAAAGTTCAAAAAAAAAATTAAAAAAAAAAAGAAGTCAACCGCCGGAATCTGGCCAGAAAAAAAAACATTTAAGAAAAAAAATTATTTTCTGGAAAAAAAAAGTTTTGGGGGTTAATGTGATATATTTATTTAAATTCGGGGTCAATGTGTAATATTAAGGAAGTTAGAGTATAATGTGTGGAATTGATAAGAATTATATTATTGAGGGTATTTTAGACTAAAGACATGGGGATGGGCTTAATTGAGAGACTGTTTTTTTTGTGGACTAAAATGCATTTAAGTCCCATCATGGGTTCGCCGGAACGGCCTTTCCGGAACGGTAAAGGTTGCCCGCCGTTCCGGAATCCCTAAGAAAACCGTTCTCTCCCCCTTGACGCGGCGGACCACCGAGACGGGCGAGACGTAGCCGGGAAACGGCACCGGAACGGCGCCGGAACGGTCAGAACGGTCCGGGAACAGCCTGGCCCTTGACGGAACAAAAAGTAAAAAAAATAAAAATAAAAATAAAATTGAGAACGAGATAATTTGTAGAAGGGTCTAAATTATTTTTTAAATTAAAATAAGAGTTTAAATTAAAAGAAGAGTTTAAATTATTACTATTATTATTTTATGGAGTTAAGACTTAAGAGCTAGTTTTTTGGAATAATGAGACCCACGAATCCCTCTAATTCTCTATTAATAGGAGAAAGTAACAATAAGTAAAACATGACTATAATTTATGTATTTAACCGAAAGGGAAATAGCAATAATACATATTTTTTTTAAGAAAATAATAAATAAAATTGAGCACTAATACATATTTTTTTTTAAATAAAATAATAAATAAAATTAAAGACTGATTCTTAAAAAATGGAAAATAAATATCAAAATAGAAATAATAAATAAATATAGAAAATTCGAATATATATAATATTAAAATTTATTTAACTTTTTTTTGCTTTCAATATTTTGTTACTTAAATATAATCATTTTAATTTGAAATTAATTCATCACATAATATGTTTTACTACAAATAACTGAATAAGGACAATATGGTTCACATTTACCGATTGATTCTCAAACAGAAAATCTTGAAAGCTTTGAACCAGCTCGGCATTCTACGTGGTATTGATATTGCATGTAATTTTATAATGTTAATGCAAGGTTGTTGTAATATTTTATTTTTTATTTTTTTAATAATTTTAGCATATTATTGTACTGTAATGTTGGTATTAAAAATATATTTGAAATAAATTATATTTTAGCATTTTAATTAAAAAAAGTCCGTTCCAGCCGTGACGGAACCGCGACGTTGCAATGGAACTGGAACGGCAACCGACTGTTCTGTGCCGACGAACCATGGACTCCCATGTGATGGGCCTTTTTGTCATTTGTCCTTATAAATATAAACTTATTTTTGCAATGTCTTGCGAACCTAAAAAATATTTCGGGGCACTGCTCCAAACCCCGAAATTTTAATTAGCCCCCTACATTTTAATCCTGGTTCCGCCCCTGATTTTACCCCATTGTTATAAGCTTTTGGGATAATTCTCTTGTGGTCCATAACCCTCTTGTGGTTGATAGGGGTAGTTTCCGTTAGTTTTTTCTTTAAAAATTAATTTTCACGTGTCAAAAGTCAAAATGATATATTTTGCAGATGGGCTTCCTTGTGTTTACATTTTTCCTTTAATTTTTGCAGACGACCCCCTTGAAGTTTGATACACACGATTAAGTTTGACCGAAAAACTAACTGACCACACTACATTTTATCAACTATAAAGGAGTTATATCCTTAATATTACAAGCACAAATGAGTCATCTGCAAAAAGTTGTAACCACATAGGGTTATTGCTATTTACCCTTAAAAAAAACATAATAAAAGAAAAAAAGGAAAAAAAAGTATTTATTGAAAATATATACCAACAACAGCCCGTGGTGGCTCCCCTCCAAAAGTAGGATGCATGCAGCATAACCTTACCCAGACCTGCATTACATAATACATATAACAATATAAAATTAAGGGCAAATGGCAAAAAGGCCCATCACATGGGACTTAAATGTATTTTGGTTCACACGAAAAACAGTCTCTCAATTAAGCCCATCCCCATGTCTTTAGTCTAAAATACCCTCAATAATATAATTCTTATCAATTTCACCCATTATGCTCTAACTTCCTTAATATTACACATTGACCCCGTATTTAAACAAATATATCACATTAACCCCCAAAACATTTTTTTTTCAGAAAATATTTTTTTTCCTAAAATGTTTTTTTTTTCCGGCCAGATTCCGGCGTTGACTTTTGTTTTTTTTTTTTTTTTTTGAATTTTTTTTTTCCTATAATTGTTTTCCGGCCGGTCAACCACCGTTGACCGCCGGTCTCCGGCGTTGACTTTTTTTTTGTTTTTACATTGTTTTTCTTAGAAAAAAATATTTTAATTAATATTACTTTCTTAGCTACTAAATTACTGTCTCAGACAGTAATATTACTGTTTGGGACAGTAATATTATGAATATTATTTTTCCGAACAGTAATACTATTAATATTATTGTCTAAGACAGTTAAATTAATGTTGGAGACAGTAATTTAACATCCAATGCAGTAATATTAATTAAAATATTTTCTTTTAAGGAAAAAAAAAAGGTCAATTAACAGTTAAATTACTGTCTCCGACAGTTAAATAAATGCCGGAGATAGTAATTTAGCAACGAATACAGTAATATTAATTAAAAATATTTTTTTTAAGAATAAAAAAGTCAATTAACAGTTAAATTACTGTCTCCGACAGTTAAATAACTGTTTGAAACAGTAATTTAGCAACGAATACAATAATATTAATTAAAATATTTTTGAAGAAAAAAAAAACAAAAGAGTGTTAAATTACTGTCTCCGACAGTTAAATAACTGCCGGAGACAGTAATTTAGCAGCCAAGACAGTAATATTAATTAAAATATATTTTTAAGAAAAAACAAAATTATAAAAAAAATTAAAAAAAAAAAAAAAAAAAAAAGTCAACGCCGGTCAACGGCGGCGACCGGCGGTCTCCGGTGGTGGTGGGTCAAAATTGGGGTCAAAATTGAAATTAGGGTTAAAATTGGTTAATTGATGAAATTGGGCTAAATTGGGGTGTAAATCATGAAATTGGAGTTAAATTGGGTTTCAATGAATTGGGGGTAATTTTGGTATATATAAAAAGATTTTCCCTATTTGCAAATAAGTTTGAATTGGCTGGATTTATTTGAAAGACAAAAAAGTTGGATGTCCCTCTTTTAATTAAGTGCCCTTGTCATGGGCCTATTTGTCATTACCCCTATATAATTTATATAAAATTATGGAGAAGAAACAAAAAAGTTGAGAATTAAGACATATATTTACAAAAACTTTGGGGGGCAAAAGTAATATTCACAAAAATATAATACCCAAATACCTAAAAAATTGATAAATTACACCCACACCCCTGTGGTATGCTTAAATAATTTTAAGGTCCGTATGGTATTGATAGTTACACTCACCCCTGAAACGTAGTTATTAACTCTAACGGGATAATGCATTGGACACATTATTTCGGTAGGGTTTTAATGGACTATTACTTTTAGCTAGTGGTGAAGATAACATAGAGTTATGGTGAGTTACGGGGTGACATGGCTCGCCCAATATGTCTTAAATCACCTATAACTCTTTGTTGTCTCCACCATTTTCTGAAACCAATAGACCACTAGAACTCTATCGTAATAACGTATCCAATGAATTATCTCATTGGAGTTTTTAACTACGTTTCAAGGGGTGAGTGTAATTATCGATACCACATAGTTCTTAAAATTATTTAAGCATACCTCAGGGGTGTGGGTGTAATTTACCCGATTTTTATTTTTTTATATCTTGGGGGTTCAACTGCCCCCCTGCCCCTTCTATGTTCCGCGGGTAAAATGGTATATAGCCTTTTATTAATTTATTATAGATTTGTTGTGTAAAATAAATTTGCTTTTCAGGTGATACTTTTCCGGTAGGATGTGCTTTTAGTGAGTCTATTGTTTATCCCAAGGTGTTATATAACTAATATTATTGAATAGATTAATTATATTTATTTTTGTAATATAATAAATAATATTTAAAAAAAAATCCCATGATTCAGTATTTTGCAGCAAATCCAGATGTTAAAAATGACAATTTCAGCACAAAATTGGGTCTGTACACAGAGAACTGTGGGCTTGACAATGTGACCATGTCATGGGGGCATGACGAGTACATGTACTTGGTAAAAGTTAATTAGAGCCTTAATTATTTAAATTAAATTAAATTAATCTAATTACTTAGTGATTGGTGTGAATTTTTGATTAATAAATTGATTAATTATATATAGGTGGCGAAGGGAAATAACACCACTCTCCCACCATCTGCACTCTTCATCATCAGATTCCACTCCTTCTACGGTAATTAATTAATTATTATAATTATTGAGATCTAATTAAACTAAATTAAATTATCATCGTTGTTAGTTAATAATATGTTGAATTGATATATGTATAGCTCTGCATTATGCTGGAAAGTATGACTACCTCATGAATGATGAAGACAAAGAAATGCTGAAATGGCTGCGTGTCTTCAAGTAAAATTATTTTATTTTATTAAATACCACTAATTGCAATTAAATAAATTATACACACATATATTTGATGTGCCCTTATATATATTTATATATATATGTATATACTGTTGTGGGACACCAAATATGGTCTTTGCAGCAAAAATAATGTGACAATCAACCAGGAAGAGGTGAAGCCTTACTATCTCTCTCTCATTCATACGGTAAAAAAAAATACTTGTATTTTCTTTTTCTTTTTTCTGACTAAACTTGCCATTATATCATTATATATATATATAATAATTTTGAGTTGTTTCAGTTGTGGTGATCGATCAATAAATTGTACTGAACATCATCGAACTGTATAAATAAGGTTAATTATCTATGGTTCGCGTTAATATGAATTTTAAGTTATCTATGGTGCACGTACAACAACTTTCAAAAATTGCTCTTGTTTGGATAACTACATTTTACACCTCCACCCTTATAAATTCAAATTCAACATAATCTTCCAGATTCCATGGAATGTGCTCTAATTTGTACTCGTTTTGTGTTAAAATACAGTATTTAATACACCACAATCTGATATATATACAAGCCAAAAAACACATCTTATGAACATCTTGCTTCAAAATGTAGAGCTCGAATAGGATAAAATAGGTCCAAAAGTGAAATATTCCATATAATTTAGTAGATTCCACTAAATTTGAAACCGCGAAGGTGGACGTGTAGGAAGATTTATAGTTGATGGGTGGTTGCAATTAATAATTACCCAAATATAAGTGGGGGTTTCGTAATTTAACCATACATCAGGGGTGGTTGTAATGTACCCTAAAATAAAATAACACGAAGCTTAGCTCTGATACTTGTTGAAGTCGAATACCACCAATTACAAAAAAAAATCATGTCATCGATACTTCTCTGGTGGCAGTGGCACTACCAAGATTAACAGAAATACCCTTGAGAAAATTGTACAAAATTACGCCACCTAAAGCAATCGAAATAGGAGTCGCGGCAAACAATACACTAGTAATCTTTTTCCGAGGCTTTTTACTTTCGGGTCTAGAGCTCGATTCGGATGTAGTAGTAGTGAGCCTCGGAAATGGATTGCTCAGAAACGAGGAATATGAGTCGATTTCTTCTTTAGTAAGTGCCGGCTTCAGTGATTTCATTACAGCCTGGAAATGTCTATTACACACAAACGATGCAGACATGTCTTCTCTCAAAGCAGCTATTCCTGCTTCTTTGCATAGCCCCTCCAGCTCAGCTCCCGTGAAGAGTTCTGTATCTATTGCTAATTGTTTCAGATTTATATTTTTTTCCACCTTCATTTTCCGTGTGTGAACATCAAGGATTTCGTATCTGGCTTCTAAATCTGGTGGTGGTACGTAAAGCACCTAATTAAATTCAAGAAAAAAACAACGTTAAACCGAAAAGATATTAGCGAAGTCAGAAGCACCTAATGTAAGTTGAAAGATTCTATTTAATTAGTACAAATAAAAGTAATAGAAACTAAATCTTTTTTTATTAGGCAAAATTACAACCACCCCTGAGGTATGATAAAATTACGAAAACCCCCCTCTTGTTTGGGTAATTACAACAACCCCTCAACTATAAATTTTCTTAGACGTCTACCCTTGCGGTTTCAAATTTAGTGGAATCTTCTTGATTATATGGAATATTATCACTTTTGTACCTGTTTTATCCCATTCGAGCTCCACGTTTTGAAGCAAGATGATTATAAGATGTGTTTTTTGGCTTGTATATATCAGATTTTGGTGCATCACAAACTGTATTTTTACACAAAACGAGTACAAACTAGAGCACATTCTACGGAATCTAGATGAATATGTTGAATTTGAAACCATAAGGGTGGAGGTGTAAGAAGATTCATAGTTGAGGGGTAGATGTAATTATCCAAACAAGAGGGGTTTTTTCGTAACGTGACCATAATACCTCAGGGGTGGTTGTAATTTACCCTTTTTTATTTAGTTTGAGAGCTTCGTCGACAAATATTTACAATTGTGGACCACGGAAAACTCACCATATCGAAGCGTCCAGGACGCATAAGCGCATCATCAATCGCGCAAGGACGATTTGTGGCAGCCAAAACAAGAATTCCCTGCAAAAACAGACCGGCGTTACGAGAATATAATAAAAAATCTGATTCCAAAATTCACGATATTCATATTAATCATAATTATTATTATTAAATCTCTCACTTTAGCCTGCTCTAAGCCATCCATTTCAGTCAGCAACGTAGAAAGAAGCCTTTCCCCAACTGTTGTGCTTCCGTTTGCGCTTCCTCCTCTGCCATAACAATAAATCAAAGGTGTGAAATTCGAGAAATAATGAAAAACGAGAAATTAATCAAAGGACGGAAATTTAAACAATCAACCTTTTGGCAGCAACGACATCAGCCTCGTCAAAGAATATTATGCTTGGAGCAGCAAGACGAGCTTTTCGAAATGTATTACGCAATAAAGCTTCACCCTCACCTACGTACATGGAGTATAATTCTGCACCACTGGCACATGATATATATAAATAAGCTACACTCAAGATTTACGAAAGCAATATTACAATTACTACAACTGTCGAACTTTTTACAATTTCGTTTGTAACTTGTAAGACTTGGTAACCCTGTCGAAATTCCTAAATTACCACAATAATACTTTCAGAAAGGGATTTAAATACAAATTTCACTGCCCTTTTTGTCATTTTATATAAAAAAAATTAAGATATAAATATTTTCATATTAACATTAGAAAACAAAAAAAATTGAAGAAGCATAAAGATATTTGTAAATCATTACCAAGTACCGGAAAAATGAGGACATGGTTGATCGGTTGTTAAATTTAGCATTTTGTAAACAGCTCCTGCCTTTGAAAAATAAATGCAATTTTGTTTTCAACTAATAACACTCCGATTATCTTTTAATCTCTTTTACTAAATTTCATCTCAACACCAATTATTCTAAAAAAAATATATTAATTATTTTTCGTTAATTATCAGATGAAATAACAAGTTTCAAATGTTCTTCAAATTTCACACAACTCTTCAAGCTTTAATCATTGACAAATTTCCACTTCTTCCAATTCCAACACCAGAAAATAATTATTTCTCTTTCAAATTTTATATTCTAAAAATTAATTATTTTTCGTTAATTATCAGATAAAATATCAAGTTTCAAATATTCTTCAAATTTAATCATCGAAAACTTTCTTTTTCTTCTAAAAGTATAACGGCAATAACACTAGTGAAAAGTGATTTAGAGAAGACCATAAATACCTCAAAGAGAAAAAAGAAGCTTGTGCAGCACAAGCAGCAGCTTTCGCAAGTGTCGTTTTCGAACAACCAGGTGGCCCATGAAGAAGAATACCACGTATGGGCGTTACTCCTAATCTCGAAAACGTCGAAGAATGTTTTAAAGGCCACTCGACTGCTTGCTTAAGCTTTTTCTGCTCCATATATAAAAAAATATTATCATCATATTTTAGCCAAAAACGCTCGCACGGTAAATAAGTTATTACAACATAAGTTTGCATTCGCACCTTCACTTCTTTCAATCCTCCGATATCTTCCCAAGAGACCTTAGGAATGTCCATAGTAACTCCTCTTGTTATACTGGGACCCACCACAGATCTTGCGAGTGTCCAGTCATCCATTTTTACAACGCATTTATTAATATCTTGATGTGCGTTACATCTTTTCATTGCTGACGTGGCAGCCTCACGGCATAAAGCTTCTAAATCTGCACCCACGTAACCATTGCAAGATGCAACTATACTTTGCAGGTCGACGTTTGGATCCAACGGAAGCTTCTTTGTGTAAAGCTGACATAATGACAAATAAACAACAATTATATGCTATTAATTTATTTGAACTAGAATAGTTGGCTGAATACATAAACTAAAGGGTTTAAATCCACTGTCAAATAAACTAATAAATATAAATATATATATTTATATATATATATATGATATTTATCTTTTTTTCTTACTCATTCACAAAATTAGATTTAATTAACTCTTATTATTTTAAGGAAATACATTCTCCTAAAATAATCTTTTATTTATTCCTTGTTCAAGTACAAATTCTACTTGCAATTTACTGTATAGATATTAAATTAAATAAAAGTTGTACATTTGAAAAATAATAAAGCTGTTCTATTAATTTATAATTCTAATTTATTTTAATATAAAATTCAATAAAGTCAATTATAAAATATAATTTATAGTTTAACAGAGAAACAAAAAAAAAATGTCATAGTTCAGATAGCAGTGTCATTAAAACTAAAAATGCCAATAGGGCTAAAATTTGGTACCTTGAGTATTTGAAAGCGTTCGTGTTCATTGGGCGTCGACACTTCAACCTCGCTATCAAAACGCCCTGAACGTCTTAATGCTGGATCAATTGCATCCACTCTACATACGATTAACCGATTAAAAAAAATTAAAAATATTTAATAAAAGACACACAAGGGAAAGAAACCAGAACAATATCATGTTCCCCACAAACCGCAGAGAATCTTAACCACGAGTCTGTAAAAAATTCCGACAACAGAAATAGTCAACGGCTTAATCTTGCAACAAATAATCAGCACGTCCATGTAATGCATTCGTTAAACCGGAAAAGAAAAAAAAAAAAAAAAAAAAAAAAAAAAAAGAAATAGAGAAAGATTGTGATATATCAACTACCTATTAGTTGATGCAACCACCACGACATGTGATCCAAGTGCAGACGAGTATTTGCTCGAGTCCATCAGCAAGAAGAGCTGAGAAGCTACACGAACTTCTTGTTCCCTCCTGCAAATTGAAGATACGGTATTTCAATAATTCTTTAATATATTTTATACTGGTAAAAAAAAATTAATAAACTAAACAACATTTTGCAATGGTGAAAAAAACTGTCTGATCAGGACGTACCTCGAGTCTCGACGAGGACAGAGAGCGTCAATTTCATCGATAAAGATAACTGAAGGTTTGCCCAATCTTGCGTGATTTGCTGCTTCAGCAAAAGCCTCGCGCAAAATTTTCTCGCTTTCTCCTGCATGCGATTTGTGAACAGAATGAGGACTGCACCACAAATCCCGACAATGAATAAGCAAATCGAAAAACTATAAATGACTTGGGAAACAAGTAACTATTTATCTACAAAATTATGTGGTAGACGGCAGTGCAACAAAACCACATTTAAATATCTTAAGTAATAAAAAACAATTGACCAATACATCTCTAAAACTAACATTACCTAATAACACTCAAATGCGCATCACATTCGCGAACAACTGCCCGAACCAAGCTTGTCTACAGAGCACGAAAAAATTATAAATTACGGAAACGTTGTAAATATTTGCATATATATATATATATATATATATATATATATATATATATATATATATATATATATATATATATGGGTAAATTACAACCACCCTTGAGGTATGGTAAAATTACGAAACCCCCCCTCCAGTTTGGGTAATTACAACCACCCCTCAACTATAAATCTTCTTACACGTCCACCCTTACGGTTTCAAATTTAGTGAATCTTCGAAATTATATGGAATATTATCCTTTTGTACCCGTTTTATCCCATTCGAACTCCACATTTTGAAGTAATATGTGTTTTTGGCTTGTATATATCAGATTGTGGTGCATCACAAACTGTATTTTTACACAAAACGAGTACAAACTAGAGCACATTCCACGATATCTAGATGATTATGTTGAATTTGACACCATAAGGGTAAGGGTGGAGGTGTAAGAAAAAAATCATAGTTGAGGCGGTAGATGTAATTATCCAAACAAGAGGGGTTTTTTCATAAATTGACCATAATGGATAAGAAATTACAAACGAGAAGAATGCAAGAAACTCAACATACCTTCCCGGTTCCCGGTGGACCGTAGAGAAGCAAACCACGAGGCCACTAAAGAGTAACAAAATTAGCAAAAGAAAACAAAATAAATAACAATAATAATAAATTTACAGACCTTCCTCGATAATATATATAAAAAAAAAATGGAAAATCACGGAGTGGTGAGGGTAAAAGTAGTTACTTTGAGGCCGAGTATTTTGGACTCGCGGGCGTAGAGTATAGGGTAAGATATGAGCTCCCTAAGAGCTTGTAAAGCTTCAGAGTTGCCTGCAATGGCTTCCTCTGCTCTCCATGCAATGCCGATACTGCTATTATTACTATTGCTCGAAAGAGCCATCGATTCGATAAACCTGGAGCTGTTTAAAATTGATGAACACTATACATTGATTTCGATAAACGGAAATACTTTTTTTTTAATTGAAGTGCAATTATTTAGAGTCTTTTGGAAAAACAAATTGTTTTACACAACTGGTATACTGCATATGAAGGATAACATAAATATGATTACAATTCTGGTATTAGTAATTAGTAATCAATAAATTAAGTGAGCAATTAAAATGTTCATAAAAAATATAAAATCAGTAATAAAAAAAAAATTAATTTAAAAGAGGCTTGGGGAGGAGTTAAACAAACCTAATAAAGGACGGCGGCGGCGCGGTGGTTCAACCAGGTGCTAACTTAACATGCGGCGGACAACAATTACGAAAATGGAAACACAGAATTTTTTTTTTTTGTTGCCAACGTTGCCGAGAATTTGGAAAGAAGCTAACTAATTACCGGCTATTAAACACGGAGTGGCTGAGAATTGAGATAGAAAATGACACGTCCCACGTTAGCAGAGACGGCGGCGACGGCGGGGCGGCGGCGGTGGAGGCAACGGGGGTGGGAGAGAAGAAGCTGAAGAGAGGAATTGGGACCTGAAGTGGACGTGGGCTGAAGATTTGGGACCTGAAGTGGACTTCTGTCTTGAAGCTGGGCCGACATTTATTGATGAGTTGGGCCCCAAGTGCAATTAGAGGTTGGAAGAAATTACTTTAATATTTTAATTTTTAATAGTTATTTTCAGATTTTAATAGGGCAATAACTAATGCCAAATGACAAAAAGAGACATGACAAGCGATTTAAATGCACATTGATGCACAAAAGAACAATCTTTCAAATAAACTCATTCCCATCTCTTTAGTCTATACCCTCCATAATATATTTTTTATCAATTTCATCCATTATACTCTAACTTCCTAAATATTACATATTGACCTCGAATTTAAACGAATATATCACATTAAACCCCATTTTAATAATTTTTAAAAAAAATATTTTTTTTTTCTGAATTTTTTTTTCCGACCAGATTCAGGCATTGACTTTCTTTTTTACTTTTTTTTTGAATTTTTTTCCGGCCGGTCTCTGGCCTTGACTTTTTTATTTATTTACTTTTTTTTTTTTTTGTTTTCTTACAAAAAATATTCTAATTAATATTACTGTCTTGACTGCTAAATTACTGTCTCATACAGTAATATTACTGTTTGGGACATCAATATTATGAATATTATTTTTCCGAACAGTAATATTATCGTCTTGGCCTGCATTTTTGCTGTCTTCGACTGTAATATTATTGTCTCCGACCGTAGTATTGCTGTCTCAGACATTTAAATTACTATTGGAGACAGTAATTTAGCAGCCAAGACAGTAATATTAATTAAAATATTTTTTTAAATAAAACACAAAATCTCAAAAACAAAAAAAATGAAAAAGTCAATTAACAGTTAAATTACTGTCTCCGACAGTTAAATAGCTGCAGGAGACAGTAATTTAACAACCAAGACAGCAATATTAATTAAAATATTTTTTTAAGAAAAAAAAGTCAATTAAAAGTTAAATTACTGTCTCAGATAGTTAAATAACTGCTGGAGACAGTAATTTAGCAGCCTAGACAGTAATATTAATTAAAATATTTTTTTAAGGAAAAAAAAAGTTAATTAACAGTTAAATAACTGCTGGAGACAGTAACTTAGTAGTCATTACAGTAATATTAATAAAATATTTTTCTTAAGAAAAAACAAAATTAAAAAATTAAAAAATAAAAAAAGAAAAAAATAAAAGAAGTCAACGTCGGAGACTCGGCGGTCAACGACGGTTAACCTATCGGAAAAAAATTTCAGAAAAAAAAAAAAGTTTTCAAAAAAAAAAAAAGTCATCGCCGGAGACCGGCGGTCAACGGCGGCTAACCGGCGTCTCTGGTGGTGGCAAGTCAAAATTGAAATTATGGTCAAAATTGGTTAATTGGTGAAATTGGGCTAAATTAGGGTGTAAATCATAAAATTGGAGTTGAATTGGGTTTCAAGGAATTTGGGGTAATTTTGGTATATATAAAAGGGTTTTCCTTATTTGTAAATAAGTTTGAATGAGCTGAAAATATTTGAAAGATAAAAAAGTTAGATGTCCATTTTTTAATTAAGTGTCCTTGTCATGGGCCTTTTTGATATAAACCCAATAATTAAAGCATGATGCGGGCACGATTGCCCGATGAAGCCCATTCAGAAGAAGGTTCGATTTACTTAAGGCCCAAACGTCCATTCCACTGCCAGTAGCTCCATCATCCTTCCCTACAAGAGATGAACGGTTGACAAATGGGACTAGCTTTGCGACTGAAGTGACAACAAATACGAAAAGGTTTACAGTGACAAAGACCGAAGAACCATCCACGTGGGGGCAAATAGTGAGATAGGGCTTGTAGCTAGCCCTTTCGCCTTTATGAACGAGCTCTCTATTCAAGAGCGAACTCCCATTCCACATAGCCAAGAGAGCTCGTTTCCTAGAGTGGGAGCTCGCTGATGACAGGTCAGAAAACCCGGAAGGTTACATCACCCCATGAGGGGGCATGGCCATAAAGTGACTGCGGAACCTAACGCCATACCTAAATGGGCATGTATAAATAGCAGTCTTGATGCAGAACAATGGGGTTTTTTTTGCCATTATCATACATTCTCGTCATCTCTTCGAATAGCCAACTAACTTGATCGTCGAAGTGTTAACATCGGGAGACTCCTCCTGGTACTCCTATTTTGCAGGTCATTTGGGCTTGGCTTTGGTTTTCTTCCTCTGGCCTTCCTTAAGCAATTCCCCAACCCATTGCATATTCTTCTTTCTTTGTTCCGCCCATTTAGCTCATATCAATTGGTGTCGTCTATGGGAGTGTTAACACTGGGAGATTCCTTCGATTCTCCTTTTTTGCAAGTATTTTGGCCTTGGCTTTGGTTTTCTTCATTGGGTCTTCCTTAAGCAATTCCCCAACCCATTGCATATTCTTATTTCTTTGTTCCGGCCATTTAGGTCAAATCAACTAGCACCGTCTGTGGAAAACTTACCTTGAGCTATAGACGTTGGGGAATTAGCATGTGGGATTTTTTCAAGTTTAAGTCCAGAAGATTAAAGTTTTGGCTGCAACTCCAAAACGGAAACAAGCACCAAGAAACAACCACTATCCCAAAACTCTAGATCTACCCACAACTCATATTGAGTTGACTCACCAACACAAGCACAGGCAACTCAATCACAACTCACCATCTCCACTCAGCACAAACCCTAGTTTTCCTCAGTCAGAGATCTCAATCACTCACAGAAGAATATTGGAGGTGAAAACACTCAGTTTGAATTGAAGGTAAAAGTCTTCCTTATCTCTCTCTGACCACAGTATTTAGACACAGAGATTCAACGGTCCACAACATTAAAAATGTGTTGCGGCAGCAAGGACATCCATTGTCAGGCAAGACCTGCGACGGTGACGTTGGAAAACAACAACGGGTGACGAAGTACTGTAGAGAGAGAGAGGGGGACAAGAAGAGAGAGAAACAGCGCAACTAAGAATGAGCTGCTAGGATTTAAGAGTGAGGTAAATAAAGAGTCAGTGGACGTCACTACAAGAAAAACGTGTTTTCACACGCAGATAAGCGCGGTCAATCTACATGTTGTTAAATCATTGCTATGTTTCACCACGCTCACCGAACGTTGTTGATTGAATAAATGACAGTTGTATAAAGCCGATAACAACACGTTACGTGTATTGTTATATGCAATTAACAACAGGCACTTACGTCTCGTAAATAGTGTGATGACAACGGTTCCACGCCTGTTGTAATATATTAACAACATTTGTTCACGACTTGTTTAAACACATACCACAAGCCATTCCGCGTGTAGTCATAGAGGAAATAACAACACTTGACCCGTGTTGTCGGTAGAGGAGTAACAATACTCTCTGACTGTTGTGGTTAGCATTTTAACTATATTTATTGCGCATTGTTGTTAGTATATTAACAATATGCTTCTCGCATTGTTGTTACTGTATTAACAATATGTTGCTCGTGTTGTTTTTATTAATGAATTAACATATGTTGTGCGTCTTGTTGTTAATGCAGTAACAATACGCGACTCTTGTTGTTGTTAATACACTATGCACCTTATTGTTTATATCTATCTTTACACGTTTGTTTTATAACTTTAACTATGTTTAATGTTGGTAGATACAACGTAATAGTTTATTTATGTTTTTACCTGCTTGAACATGTACAATATATTTATCACATTTCACTATTCCATTAACTAACAAAAACTAACTGTAAAATAAAATTAGGAATTCAAGATCGAATAATCAAAATCACAAAACCATCCATAATATTCTAATCAATTCGTCCATCTACTCGAAACATTGTACGAATGCTAAGACTAAAAACATTAAGGGCAACTCCAACCGGGGCCCTAAATGAGGCCCTAAAGCAATAACTGTCATTTTGATGGCTAAAGTCTGATTTTTTTTTGTTCCAACCGAGCCATCAAAACATGCCCCATTTTAGGACATCCCCCTCCCTCCCATAGAAAATGGGGTCTGAAAATTGGGTAATAAAAAATTGGAGAGAAGCTCCCAACAAACTTATTTCCTCCCAACGGATACATTTTCACCCAACGACTCTTTTATTCAGCAGATTCAAGTATTCAACCATAATTAAAAAAAAAAAAAAAACTTCCTATAAAGAAGACCATTTCGCTTTGAAAAAATTATATAATTTCAAAACTCAAAATTTAAAGAAAAACAACGAAAAAAAAGGTAACCTTTATGGCTTTCTAAGTTTCTGATTTTCCTTGTGAATCGGAGCACGGAAAAAATAGTGAAAGAAAGATGAGAGAAAATGGGTTAGAAAAAAGAGAGACGAAGATTGGGGGAGAATGAATGAGAGAGAAAGGAAAAAAAAAACGAACAGAGGGAGAGAACAAGAGAGAGGAGAGGAGAGAATTAGAAGAGAGAGAGAGAGAGAGAGAGAGAGAGAGAGAGAGAGAGAGAGAGAGAGGAGAAAAGAGGGGTGTGGCGGCTCATAGTGGTGGGGGTGGGGGATTAGGGTATTCATATTAAGTTTATTAGAGTTATTTATTTAAGTGTTTATTTTTGGACATTAGTACAATAGTTTTTGTACATTATGTTTTATTTGTATGCTAATTATTTTTAGGTTAATTATTTTTATGTGTTGCTAATTCATAAACTGAAAACATTATAAATAGAATAAATTGAAACACTACAAATAGAGAGATATTGCCACAAATTGAAATATTACAAATACAACTATCAATCTTCTTGACCGTGCAAATTCCAAAGATGCTCAATAAGATAAGAGGTGTGACGTGACACAAATTAATCTTTTCGTATTATTAAATTTATTTTATTTTTATTTCGTTTAAATTTAAATATATTTATTGATTTATTTATTTCTAACAAAATATAGTTAGTTTTCATTTAAATTTTATTTAAATAAATTAAATTAAATTAAATTAAAAAATGAGACCCCAATTTAATGTTTGCCATTGGAGCGAAAACCTTTTTGTGAAGCCCCAAAACACTGTAGCAAACCCCAAATGAGTGTTTGAGATCTTCAATTTGGGGTCTCCCGTTGAAGTTGCCCTAACATTGAACTTGTCGTAGTTGCAAAAAAAAAAAAAAAAAGAGACTAAGCTTACACGCTATTCATGTAAAATATTCGGCTACTCTTGAGCTTCCCACAACTTTGCTCAGTTTCCCCAACGACAATTACTATTACGAATCTATCAATACCAATGACAAGAAAGAATAACAATTAACAACAAATATTGTATATAATCACTATATGTATTCGATTAACACCATACATTTAATGAATAATACCTTCATTGGCGATTTTGGTAGAACTTTTTGGCCACGCAATTGTACTCCCTAAAGCCTCGTAGAGCTTGCTGAATTCATCGTTGGATCTAACCAACTGCAAATCGTCGTTGGAAACGCGGTCAAACCAATCCTTCCAGAAATCTCTTCCAAGAGGAGCATTATTGACTTTAGCGCTTGGATCAACCGATGCGATGCGTCCTTCAGCCACAACTTCCTCGCATTCAATATACCAATGTAATAGTTGACACTTCTTATTAATTGTTGGTTGATTTGGTAAATGATGACTTCCTTGTTCTAACTACAAAAAGTAGATTTAAGGAACTCAATATATTACTTGTTGATTAATCTAAAACAATAAAAAATTGTATATGATAACTTAAAACTAAATAAAATTACTTACTTGAGGAGTAGCAACATGCGAGCTCACGATATCTTCAAGATTCTTGCTTTGATTCTATAACAAGATTAAAAATTATGTAGTGAATTATGTCACACAAAATGTAGTAAATGGTTGAACTTTTATATGTCCACGAAACCGTCCTCGAGCTTCGGGTCCCAAAACTCGTGCTAGAGCATCATCAGTAATTTAATCATTTATTGGTGGATTCTCCACCGACTCATTACAGTTTTTTATTTGCTCCTGAAACAAATTATACAAAAAATCTAAATATATTACGCTAGCATATTTATCACAAAAAAATTAAACGAGAATAGAATTATTCAGCTTTACATTTCACCTATAACATCATAAGTGAAGAAATAGTAGCATCTTCATTGACGGGATCATCATTCTTTTTCTGGTGTGCAAATTGCCACACATCTACCCTTGTTATTTCACTAGGATTCGGATGATTGTCTTTCTACAAAATAGTATAATCAATTACAATTATATTAAATATGAGTGTGTATGTCTGTGTGCTGATTGTGAATAGAAAAAAAAGTTTTATTTTTTTTATTTTTAGCTTGTAACATTACCATTTCATTCTCCAAGCGAGCATAACCTTTACGACTCATTGTGTGCGTTAACACTTGGTTCTTTCTCATTTTCTTAATTTTTTCCATTTTGACCTGAATACTACAATAGTTATTTAACAATAATTATATGGATGAGTAAATAAAAACTTAACGAATATTTAAAATTAAACAAATAATATATCTAATTAAAATTAGAAGAGAAACTCACTTGAAATGATGGATCAAGTCTTCATTTCACAAAGGTTTCCTAATTGCTTGACATCACATTTGAGGGCTTAGAGAGTTGGAATAAACGCGAATTATTCACCTCATGGTCTTCAATTATCAGCCTTGTAATTTTCGATTTATATTGTCTCTAGTATTTCCCCATCAGTTGAAAAATAAGGCATTTGTGTGTATCATTCACAACAAATGATTGATGTACACAATTAAAAAAAGTTAATGAAGCATCTAACTATCGAACACTCAACCTATTGAGAATTTATTACATATGATTACCTGAACCAGAACCCATAAATCATCCTTCAAGATTTTCCAATTCTCATCATGAATATTCTTTATGACAATAGAGATATGCTGACGTGCTTTCACACCAAGACACTAGCTTATCCGAATTTATACCGATGGGCTGTCCAATTGTATTTAAACTCACTTGAATCTTTTGCCCCGGCCCTCTGGTGAACAAATTCATATCGTTAGACCACGTTTTTTCTTGTTCTTTTCTTGTGCATATTGAGTGTTCTTTGTACGTTCTGTGGACTGCATTACAACGTCATTCACCTCCTGCGAGAGTGTACTTGTGGTCGGGCGGCACCAGCTCTGGCTACTCGAGTGTCTTCATATTCAATGTCATCATATTCATCACGAAGAGTACGCTTTTTTTTGTACTCCTTTTCCATTTCTCATAGATTTATACACCACACAATAACATAGAAGAGGGTATTAATAGACATCTAAGGAAGTTTCTTTAAGAAATAAAAAGAACATAGAGGAACTTACTTCAATGTGCGCGAGACATCTTCCTTGTAAATTAGATCTATGTTGCACTTACAGCCTACAAAAGAGAGTGACAAACATATACACTTAGCATCTCAATTAAATAACAAGCATCTCTATTGAAAATCAGTATGCAAAACTACTCTACATTTGGGGGAAGATAAAATAACCACAACAATTTACTTTCCCTATTATCTACACCTAGCATCTCAATTAAATAACGAACCATCTCCATTAAATCGAAAAAGTAAAATGCTGTGAATAATTTACCTATTTCAAAATATTTTGCCGTAAATAGATATTGCTTGAAAACTTCTTGAAATCTGCAAATCAAAAATCGTCACGATGGGAGAGGGAGTCCTCATAGAGGAGATCTTTTCATTCTAGTAACGAGATAAGAATTTTTTAAAAATAAATCGACAAAGAAGATGGAATGGCACGGCAATGAAAACAAGGGCAAGAATAGGAAAATTTGGGCAAAAGAAAAAACTAAGCTGGAAAGTGAGGACACAAAATAAAAAGTAGGAGGGAAATAAAAAAAAAAAACCCGGGTCAGTGAATTATGAAGGAAGTAAAAGATGGATTGGGATTTCGTCAAAAACAAAAGAAGAAAAAAAGAAGAAAGAGAGAGATGGATTGGGATGAACGAGATTGAAGGGAGGAAAGGAGTGAGGAGGCTATTAAAAAGTAGGGACTATTAGTGAAAACCCCCCTCTAGCATTTTTTTAATAATGATGGATATAGTCACTTTTTCTTTATTAGTGATAAACCCAACTTTTGTTTATTATCAAATTTACCCTTCCCTATTATTTGCTACACATACCTTTTTTATTTCTTTTCTATTTTCCATTTTAATTTTCGTTTTGTTTATTTAAAAAAAATAGTTTTTAAATATTTTTTTATAAATGTTTTTTAATAACTAAAAAATAATATAATTTCCAACATTTTTTTAGTTTCGTTTCTCCAAAATCAACTATAATATTTTCGAAATCGACTAAAATTTTTCTGAAAATCAACTAAAAGATTCGGTTTTTTTTTTCATATTATTTATTTTGAATCCGAAACGATTTTTTTTCCCAACTAATTTACCAAATTGAAAAATTACTACATATTATTGAAATAACTATAAAAAATTAAAATCAACTAAAAATGTCGAAAACAACTAAAAATACATTGACTAATTTTTTTAATTTATATTTTTTGATTTTTATTTTTCCAGCAGGTCATATAATTGAATAAAAAAATAAAAAATCAAAATCAACTACCAAAAACTTGAAAATCAACCAAAAAAGTCGAAAACAACTAAAACTTTCAAAAACAACTAAAAGAAATAGTAGGATAACGAAAACAGCTATAAAAAATAGCCGAATAACAAAACAACTATTTTGCTGTAAAAATGCCTAACATCAAAAGCATCACAAAAAAAAAAAAAATCAAAAAAATCAGAACGATGGCGACGACAGGGCAGAGGCGGGGGCGGCAAAGTCTCTATATCTGGCGGTGGAGTTGAAGAGTGGAGGTAGGGAGGGATTTTTGAATTTTTGATGTCGTCTTCTACAACTAAATCGAGATCGTAGCGATGGCGGCGGCGGCGGGACGAGAACTTCAGATCTGGCGGCTTGGACATCAATGTTGAGGGAGTGGAGAGCGATACGAGCGCGTCCTTGAGGTTGTTCCTAAAGTCATCGGCTCATGCTATGCTTTTCAATGGTGGATGGTGGAGGCTACGATGGAGTGGTTCTTGCCTGCACCATGAATTTATTCAGGAGAGAGAAAAGAGACGGAATGGGATATGAAGAGAATGACAGAAATCAGAGAAAAGAAGATGGAGGCGGTTGAATGGCGTAATAAAATTAGGGCAGATGTGAAATAATATAGCATTAATGGCAAATTAGATATTATTCATAGCAGTTTTAAAAAGAATAATTAAAATTAATAATTAAGGGGGGTTTGACTAATATTGAAAAAGGGGTTATATCCACCCTAATATATGTAAATGATGTGGGGGGTTTTCACTAATTATCCCTAAAAGGTATCAGGATTGATTCTAGTTTGATATTTAATAATAAATATATTTTCTAAGTGTAAATAATAAATAAAGAGTAAAATAATAGATATATAATAAAATAATGTGAATAATAATGAATAAAATAATAAATATACAACATGGATAAAATAATAAATAATGTGATACTATTCATAACAACACTTAAGGAAATTCAGCTAGAATAGATAGATCAACTTCAAAAATTTATTTCTCTTGAACCATTAACTTAAACCACTTGAGATTTTTACCACTCACTCTACTATGAGTCTATATAACTCCATCAAATCAGTTTTGAAATATGTTTAGCTACGTGGGAGAAATAATTAAAATGGGGCAGAGGCTCGATTGAAAATCGAGAACATGGCGGAGAATTTTGAAATTACCTAGTAAATTCATCAATGTTCCAAACATTATAAATTTTATGTCAAAACAGAACCATGGATTGGAAAGTTACTACAATTGGAATCAAGTCATTTGGTTGAGCAAAACTTCATTTTTAATGGAAGATTCCAGACTTACCCTATTTTTGTGCAGTTGTACAAAACAATTCATAATAAATTCAATATTTATCCAAATAATTCAAAGGACCTACCAAACTAATCAAATCAGAGAGATGCAGAAACTCGTAAAAATTCATAAATTTCAAGACAAAACACATATATAAAAAAGTATTTCTAAACTCGAGGCATTACATGCAACCCAACATACATCATCACATCAAATTAAGATTTTTCAATAACAATCAAAAATTCGTCAAAAATTAATAACACAAGGAGATGTATATTACTAGATTTAATGTCGAGGTGGAAGTGTCGCCTAGCTGAGAAAATAAATTGCTGGCTATGATGTTGAGGGAAGCAGCGCTGGTTATGGTTGTTGTCAATATTGTATGGCGTGTGTGGTGCGGAGAGAGAGAGAGAGAGAGAGAGAGAGAGAGAGAGAGAGAGAGAGAGAGAGAGATGATGGTAAAACGTTGGGAAATGAAAGAAGAATCGGGACAGAGAGAAAACAGAATTGAGAAGAATGAGAGAAAATATCAAACGTCACAAAAAAAAAAAAAAGTTGTAAAGAAGGAAACAGAATTTCGCGCAAATTTTATTTTCTTAATATCATGCAACAACATTCAATGCACTTTGTTATAGGTGACCTTATTTACCACACAAGGCTTGTTGTATGCAACAATGTTTTACCGTACGCAACAGAGTGTTGTCGTCTAACGTTTTCAAATGACACAGTTACAAGATGTATCCGCATGTTGTGGTATACATATATAACAAGGCACAAAATCCGAGTGATGTAAAACAATTTTGCCGGACACAAACGACAATGCTCATTCATAGCATGTTGTCAAATATGTGGGAGCACAACACGCCTTTATTGAACATTGTTAAAGGGATGTTAAACGTCATTTTTCTTGTAGTGCGTCCAGGATCAGTTATACAAAATTGACGGTCAAGATCGGGTCTTACTTGAATAGTGGGGTTAAGTTGCTTGGGTCCAAATTCCTTGAGTTGGGCTGCCAGAATTTAAAGACTAGCCCATATCATAAAGTTCATTTATGTGTTCAATTCTTCACATGCATTTCCTTGCATAGAAAATGTGCCTAAGACACTAAGTTAGAACGATAAAGCTTAAGTTATATTCTATTTATCGTAGTCAATACAAATTAAATATCGTACTACAATCTTTATTTCAATGGTTTGTCCAATTCCATAGGAATGGTGAGTGAATAATCTTTATATTATTAACGAACTTTCGAAACGATTTTGTCTGTGTTATAAACAAGAGTTGACAATCCATGTAGATGGTCATATTGGAATACATGTGTGGCATATATATGGTCAAAGGATGAGTTGACCTGCTTGTGTGGCATGTTTCTGGCACGGATGACCTATCTATATGAATATGGATGGAAACATGGAGTAGGAGTGACCCTCCCTTTGGACACTTACATGATATTATCCTTTGTGGAGCTGATATACAACAGTAGACCACTAACTTAAAAGAGTTTTATAAAATAATAAAATGGTGACGTATTGTGAGATGTTAGTGTCATGGTATGGGACATGTGCTGCATCATAATTCATAACGTTCACATTCATGCGTGATATTTGTTAATGGACGTTAGCTCCAGCGGGGAAGTCTAGGAACAGGGGGGCCATGGCCCCCTCTCAAATTTTAATTTTTTTACTACTGTATATGTATATATAATTTATGGCATTTATATTATGCTCCTATAATTTTTAATAATTAAGTTTTATATAAAAAATAATAATTATTATTTTTAATTGAAGAAAACAAACAAAAATAATAAATAATTCGAACAAGGAGGATAAGGAAATTACATGACTCTGAACCAGGGGCGAGTCTACTATCAGACAAGGGCAGACTCAAGCCCACCAAATTTTCATTATTTATTTCACCCAATTTCAGATTAGTGCAAAAAAGATCCAAAGTTTTTCTTTTGCTATATTCTTCTAAAAATAACAAAAATTCTAATTTTTTTTCGGGGGCGCTGCGCCTGCCCCCGAACCCCGTGATGAAATCCTGGTTAGCTCATATATATATATCATTGCAATGATACTACGCGAGCCTCTAGCTGAAGACGCAGGTTGAATTTATTGGATAATATATTTCCTTCAATCTATTTTTTTTTCTAGCTAACTTCGACTGTTCCAAGTCCTTGCGATAAATTTTTTTTTTAAATTCTTTTTGAAGCACTTAATTTATTGTATATACGCTAAAGTATTTTTGAGGTAATCTAAGATTCTCTATTTTGTGGAGTGAACTATATTTTTTTATGTCAGTACATAACAACGCCTATTTTTTTTACAATACTCGATGTTTTATCAGAATTTTATTATAAATTATCTTAATATATTAATAAACTTCAGGTTAGGTGAAAAAGATAGTAAAATATGATAAGAAATTGTCAAGTGTATTTTATCCTACATATTAAATTAAAAAATAATAACAAAAATGTATATCCACCAACCAATCATGTGGGGGAGTGACAAAAGTGCACAGTCAGTAGAACGTGCAACAATTAACAGCCGTACACGTGGCGATCATCAACTGCCATAACATGGAATCTGGGCCCATAGTAATCTGGAACCCAATACTTTGACAGGGAGGATTTTGGTTCTCTCTATCCCCATTAATAGTACCATAAATCCCCTTCTTTCATTGCTCCAATTCTTAGAGAGAGAGAGACAACCAAGAGAGAGAGAGAGAGTAAATCTTGTAGGTTTCTCTCTCTAGATTTTTTGTAGAGAGAGAGAGAGAGGCAATGGAGATGTTGAGACTGTACTTTTTGGTGACAGTATTTGCTCTTCTTTCAGCTTTCATTATTCCTTCTATCAATGCTCAAGCACCAGCACCAGCTCCTTCAAGCGATGGTGATTCCATTTTTCCTTCTTTCCAATTATTATAATATTTATTTTAGAGTAATTAACTTACATTATATTTTGAATTTTTTCATGTTTAAAAATTTGAATTTTCAAGCAATGGTCATATTGGCATAAAATTGATTTTTTTATCATTAATATGGTTAAATAACTTTCTGCTAAGCACGGATACACATGAGTGCGTGTGATTATGTGCATATCAACAGTTAATAATCACCCCGATGTATTATATTTAGCATCAAATAAACCCTCATTCTATGTGGGTTAAAATATCTGCACGCAAGTGCACGTATCTTACAATTTTTTATTCCAGATCTGTTTCTAGTAAACCCTTTTTAGTAATTTCACATTGGATTTCGAGTTCTTATTTTCCAACGTTATTTATTTTTGAATTTGCAGGGGTAACAATTGATCAAGGAGTAGCATATGTGCTGATGCTGCTTGCTTTGGCTCTGACCTACATAATTCATTGATCCCACATTGCACAATTTGCCATTTCAGTCAAGCTTATAATTTTTTTTTCCAAGTTGGGTTGATTTCTGCAATATTTTGCCAATTTAATTTTATTCTCATTATTCTTTGTTTTACCTGATATTTCCTGTACACATATTTAGTATGTAAAAATGCAGCACGTAACTGAGGCATCGAAATAGTTCAACTCCAAACGAACTGAACCAACGTATCGCTATATATAAATATAAATATTATAAATTACGAGATTAACAAAGAGAGCGGATAATTAAAGTGCCATTTCTGCACGCAGAGCAGCAAGTTCATCTTCCTCTTGCGTTCGTATCTGAGGGCGATTAGGTAATTTGCCACTCGGAGCATGCACTGAAGAAGTAGGGGCTGTCGTCGAAGGCTGGAGAAGTTGTTCCTCCAGTTCTGCACCTTCCAATTCTTCGAGCTCAGCCTCCAATTCATCCTGTAGTAACACCGAAATAAATAAATCAATAAATAAATAAACATATAAAAATCAGATGAATCAATTTCGAAAACATTGATGCAAATAATTTCAGATGCACAATAAATATAGTCAAGACAAGAACCTCGTCAAAGTCAGCCGCTGCACCGATTGGGGTAGATAGTGCTTCTTGTATCTGCTTCATGTTCTCCGTTTGTTCATTTATCTCATCCATCGTCTTGTCCACGTCATCAATATTTCTGGTTTTATTAAAAAAAAAAAAAAAAAAAAAATTAGACGAAGCGCCGTAGAGATTCTCCGACATTATTATCGAATGGTATTATCATTTATAATATTATAAGTCATCATCTATATTTCTGCTTACGTGGCTTTCTGCATTGCTTTCATCGCAGCTGCTGCACTTCTTAAGGCATCCACGGTTTCGGTAGTTGCTTTTGCACCTTCTAACAATATCATCTATAGAAACGATCATTAGAAATATTAGCAATCAAGTATATATATATATATATATATATATATATATATATATATATATATATATATATATATATATATATATATATATATATATATATATATATATATATATATATATATATATATATATATATATAAAAACACAGATAAATACTCTCTTTTTTTTCCAAATAAAAACATATAAAAACTGACTTGATCATGTACGCGCACGTTGAAAATTTGCTAGCTGCCCAATTTGTTCTTCATAGAGCTTTTTCTTCTTCAAACACTGTATAGCCGCTGCATCGTTACGTTTTTACAGCATATATAAGACCTCATCATACTTAGTTAACAAAATCTTGTCGAATCAAATAGCTAAACGAAATTACGTTTCACCATGAGCTAAAAAGGTTTTTTTTTTATTGGGACCTTAAATTTTGCAAAACCATATAAGCAAATTGGCCGAGTAAAATATTTAATTTATTTATTATTTGCTTTACCGGCTACATTCTTGAATAAATATCGGTGAGCAAAGTGAAGTTCTACTCTACCACCACACATAAATGAAAAAAAAAAAAAAAAAACAATACCATCCAAAATATAACTCAATGAGACTTAATGCAAACTTCATATAACAAGCTAAAATCCACTAATGCTAAAAAAAAGACGGAACCTTTTTAAATAAAAAAAAATAAAAATGAAGCAGCGAAATTTTGTGCAATTGTACCTCTCTTATTCTTTGCTTTTGTGTGTTCTTTGGCCTTGTCCAGCTCAGCAGATGCCTTCTTTTGAAGAACGCCTTCTTTCTTCTCGAGCATCTCAAGAGTCTACACAAGAAAAAATAATCGATTATTCCATGTTGGCAATCAAACATCTACATTCACCGTAGCGGATTTTTTTACGATCAATACATATTAAAGTTATATATGTCTGAAACAGAGCAGTAGGTACAGAATTAAAATTCATTCGCTCAATCGAACACGAGAACTAAATTATGTAGACTCCATTCTTCTCAAAAGAACAACACAGAAGACCATTAATGGAACTACACATTACTCTCCGAGAGATCAGAATTCTCTCGGTCAAAGGTCAATGATATTATAGTTAAAGCCAATACCATCTTACATGCATTCAATTATCTAGATAAAAATAATTTAGGGCAAATTACGGCCACTCCCTTGAGGTATGACCAAATTACAAAAAAATACCCACTTGTTTGGGTAATTACAGCCACCCTTCCTTTTAAATATTTTTACATAAAATTTATGTAATTTGGTTATTTACCGAATCAAATCGTATATTCAGTTCGGTAAACGGTATGAAATGTTGGCGTACCGAAATTTCGGTTCAGTTTTACCGATTTAACATCCCTAAATTAACCTCTAGAGGTGTATTTTCGTAAGATAATACATAGTCGAGGGTTGACTGTAATTACTGTAATTACCCAAACAGAAGGGGGGTTTTCGTCATTTAACCATAACTCAGGGGTGGCCGTAATTACTGAATAATCTTCGATAAACAATCAATGTGAGAAAGGAGTTAACGAAAGAAAAGAAACAATGTTTGTACCTCGTTTAATTTGTCTAAGGTGGCGAGAGCATTAGCTTCTTCTTGTTTAGGTTTGCCTAAAAGACGGGTAAACATCTTCAGATCAAATTTCTAATCTTCAATGATCCTATTATATTTATAACCGACAAACCAAAATCAGATATCAGGAGTTTTTTCAGAATCAGCAATGAGAATAGCACCGATTGGGAAGAGAGAATTAGCAGAGTTGCTGAATTAGGGCAATGAAAATGGATATTATTATTAGGAAGTGGTGGGGAGTA
The DNA here is from genome assembly GCF_000504015.1 of Erythranthe guttata. The sequence continues at coordinate 172,418 of NW_012194115.1, read as the reverse complement.
AGGAAGAGGAAGAAGCGTGTATATATATATATGGGTTCTTATTTTGGTTTACTTAAGCGCGTTGGTTTTAGTTGGGAAAGTAGACGACTGCTATTTTTTATTTTTATTATTATTATTATTATGGGCCACTATTTGCAATAATAATTAGGGTAAATGACAAATACGCCCATGAGAAGGGCACTTAATTAAAAGAGGGACATTCAACTTTTTTGTCTTTCAAATAAATCCAGCTGATTCAACCTTATTTGCAAATAAGGAAAATCCCGTATACCAAAATTATCCCCTATTCATTGAAACTCAATTCAACTCCAATTTCATGATTTACACCCCAATTTAACCCAATTTCATCAATTAACCAATTTTAACCATAATTTCAATTTGACCCCAATTTTGACCCGCCACCACCGGAGACCGCCGGTCGCCGGCGTTGACTTTTTTTTTTTTTTTAAAATATTTTAATTAATATTACTGTCATGGCTGCTAAATTACTGTATCCGGCAGTTATTTAACTATCGGAGACAGTAATTTAACTATAAATTGACTTTTTTTTTTTTGCTTCAAAAATATTTTAATTAATACTATTGTCTTTGCTACTAAATTACTGTCTCCAGCACTTATTTAACTGTCGGAGATAGTAATTTAACTGTTAATTGATTTTTTTTTAATTTTTTAATTAATGTTACTGTATTCGTTGCTAAATTACTGTCTACAGCAGTTATTTAACTATCGGAGACAGTAATTTAACTGTTAATTGACTTTTTTTATTCTTAAAAAAATATTTTTAATTAATATTACTGTATTCGTTGCTAAATTACTGTCTCCAGCAGTTATTTAACTGTTAATTGATTTTTTTTTCTTAAAAAAAAGTTATTTTAATTAATATTACTGTCTTGGCTGCTAAATAACTGTATCCAACAGTAATTTAACTGTATTAGACAATAATATTAATAAATATTACTGTTCGCGAAAATAATATTCATAATATTATTGTCCCAAACAGTAATATTATTGTCCGAGACAGTAATTTAGTAGTCCAGATAGTAATATTAATTAAAATATTTTTTTCTAAGAAAACAAAAATTCAAAAAAAAAAAAAAAAAGTCAACGCCGGAGACCGGCGGTCAACGGTGGTTGACCGGCCGGAAAAAATTTTCAGGAAAAAAAAAAAGTCAACGCCGGAATCTGGCCGAAAAAAAAAATTTCAGAAAAAAAATTATTCTGGAAAAAAATAAATTTTTGGGGTAAATGTGATATATTTGTATAAATCCGGGGTCAATGTGTAATATTAAGGAAGTTAGAGCATAATGGGTGGAATTGATAAGAATTAAATTATGGAGGGTATTTTAGACTAAAGACATGGGGATGGGTTTAATTGAGAGACTGTTTTTTTTGTGCACAAAATGCATTTAAGTCCCATATGATGGGCCTTTTTGCCATTCGCCCTAATAATTAATTCTATTAGCGGGAGATATTAAAATGGGAGCATTAAACATTCATTTGATATTTATATAATACTTTTTTTTGAATTTTTTTCCTCCCCATTTTTTCCTGTAAATACACTCACGCGCCATTTTTTCCTATAAAATTAAGTTCAAGTCCTTTTTTTATTTCCTTTTATTTTTTTCCTATATATAATTAATTCTTTTAATTTATTTATCCATAAAGTATTTTTCAAAAAAAATATATATATAAATATAATTTTTTGTGCCGACCCGGAACCGTCCCGGATAGGCCCGCCGAACCGCATGTAGTACGGGCCGGTTCCGGTTCCGGAAAAAGTGAACCGCGAACCGGCCCAGAACTGGCCCACTGAAACTTTGCTTTTTCCTCCTCCATAAAACCACAAAACCTACATATTCAAAACCCTCAAAACTCAACAAACCTTATTAAGAGGACAAGTATGGAATCAAAAGACATCAAAAATGAAAGATTCTATGGTAAAAGAAGCCAAGAAGGTATGCATTTATGTGTTTTCTAGTTATACTATTGTTTTTGAAAGAAAAAAATCGCGCAAACTCGTTCGACATTTACAAGTCGTTATTGTTATTATTATTATTATTGTTATTGTTATTGTTATCGTTAATGGAAAACTCATACAAACAATTAACAACGACAATTTTTTTAATCACCCTTTGAAATTCTCACCCTTCCTATTTTCAGTGATTCATTTAACTTTTTTTCTTTATCAGGTATATTAATCGATTATGAAGCATATTAATCGATCTGATGAAGCATAGTCGATTAAGGAACTGACTATTTAAAAAAAAAAACACACACCTACATAAAAACAAAAAATCAACATTTTTTTACAAAACAAATAATGTACATAAATTGTAATTGATTTATACAAATCGGAATTAATACACAAAAATCCAAAAATGAATTAAAAATAAAATCGAGTAATCTTAATCTACTACCAAAACAGTCGATTAACAATTTAATCGACTATCAGAGCATAGTCGATTAGCTTAATCGATTATGATGAAGCATAGTCGATTAAGGGTCCAACATGCGCGAATTTCTCTACCCGCGCCGTCCTTCACCCAATCTACCAAAAAAACCTAGATCTGCTCTTCATCATCACCACATCACCGCCGCCACATCACACCATCACCTTCCCACATACCATTCAAACAAAAATCTATAAGAAAAAAAAAGAAAGAAAATCGATCCACCCTTTTTCATTTTCAAACCAAAGCATCTACAACCAACTACACGAGTCTGAGGCGGTTTTGCATCCACCTCCGCCAATGGCCGCCGCTCAACACAACTAACTTCCATCCAAAACTTGGGAGAGCCGCCACATAATACATTCAAGTATACAAAAAGCGGATCCACCACCACCACCTTCATCCTCTTCCCATCTCCTCCGCTGTCTGAGAGCTGTAATGTCTGGAGAAAAGAGAAAAAAAAAACAGAAAAAAGAGAAGAAAGAAACGAGAAAAGAGATGGGATAAATAAAAATAAGATTAGGGTTTGAAAGAGTATATTGGACAATGATGAAAATAACATTTGAGTGGAATATTAACCAATGGAGTTTTTGGGAGGACATTTTTTTTAACTACTTTTCGTAGAGGGTCATTCTTGCTTATTTTCTCTTAATCTAATCCCAATAAGTTTGACTCATGCAATAACATGAGACGTGGTAATTCAAAAATTGTCAAATGATTGAAATTTGATGATCCTGGCGTCATATTAAAGTAATAAATGATTTGATGAAATTCTATAGCCTTATTAAAACAATGATTTTATTCCATATTTTTCGTTAAGAAATTTAGTTACTCCATATCTTATAAAAATTAAATTGTATTGGACTGTAATTATATTTTTAAAGAGTTTTTGTAAGAAGGTACCTGACCCACTATTTTTATTGTTTTAAGTTTAAGTGTATATTTCTTTGTCAATAAGTCTATCACTTTAATATGTTTGATATATGAAGGCAAACTTAATCTATATAATATATAAAAGTTGAATTCCCTAGCTAATTGATTGACATTTGGCAATTTTAATTGATGACATGTCCTCAATTTCATCCCAAGTGGCGAATTGATTGGTAGAAATAAATTATCAAAAAACATGTCATCATTTTCCAAAATTAAAGGTAATTAAATATATTTAATTATGTTATTAATATATTTATATCCTACCATTTATAAAACACTATAATTATATCAACTTTCTTGAAAACTCTAAATAAATTTATTTTTTAATTTAATTTTATAATTAATTTAATTTGAATTTAGTTAAATTCGATTTAAAATCTTCCCTTATTATAATTGCATGATTGCTGGTGTTACGATTTTTTTTTAATTAATAAACTTGGATTTATTAAAAGGGTCTATTAGATATAACCCCCTTAAACATTCAAATAATAGGGGTAGATCCAAATTTAAATTTGCCATTTTGATAAAAGCCCAAGTTTTTCGTAATTACATAATTACCCTCAATCAAATCCCACAAATCCCGTTACTTTACCTTTTGAAATAATATCAAATCCTTCGGCCCATAGTTGATTAACGAGATGCATAGTCGAATTACATCTGTATTAATATACTATCCCATATCATTTAATAGACTATCCCACTGGTATAATTTTACTATGGATCTCGTTAATCGACTATGGGCCGAAGAATCATCAAAACCCTAGATTTGAGAAGTGACGGCGGCGGATTTGTTTTTAAAATTAATAGACTATCTCATATCTTTTAATAGACTATCCCATGTATCTAATTCGACTATGTGTTTAGTTAATTGACTATTGGAAAAATAATAATATATATGGAAACTGAATAATATGTTTGTTTGAAATACTAATCAATTAGGGTAATTTTCCTTATTATATGAAAACGATTAGGGTAAATAATAATATATATGAAAAAATAATAATATATATGGAAACTGAATAATATGTTTGTTTGAAATACTAATCAATTAGGGTAATTTTCCTCATATCATGTAATAGACTATCTTATTGATCTAATTCGACTATGGATCTCGTTAATTGACTATGGATCCCGTATTATTCAACCACATATAGTATATTAATAATTTCAATATAGTACATTAATCTGCTATGATAGTATATTACGGTTATAGTACATTAAAAAACCAATATGTCGAGTTAAAAAACTCTAGTACATTAATAATCTCATAATAGTATAATAAAATAAAAATGGTAGTATCATACGGTATTCATAATAGTATACTACTGTATTACAACGGTTTAACACTTAACCGAAGTTACCGAGCCATTACATCGTAAACACCTCTTTATAGCAACCAACCCACCAAACCTCAACAAAATCCGTACGAAATTCGCCATCGAAAAAACCTAAAATCATGAAACAAAATTAAAAATGCAGAATACTAAAAAATGATTAAATAGACTGCAAATACATTTGAATGATAATACATTAATATCATCAAAAATAAACTTAAAATGCAAAATCCATACGCTAAATTAAAAAAGACTATGAACTATATTTTAATGTACTACCCAGCACACTTAAATCGGCTGTTATAAACAAATAAACCAACTATCGACCGGGATAAAAACATGAACTCGACCACAACGCACAATTATTCCGATTATTGCATAAACCAACTACGAAGCTCATATAAAACAACTCTGGTCCGATCTGCGTGAACCATCCTCTTCTAACTCTGTCAATCCTCTTCCAAACAAATATCATCGGCCAAAAAAAACGATATATATATGACGGACTAATTTTGTTAAAAAACGTTCTACTTAATATAATCAAGTATCAACACAATTCTTAAAAATTTCTAACCACCGTACACGACAATCATGGACATTGAGCAAAAAAAAAACGAATAACGCATTCATACCCGCTTAACAACGTCCAACAATTAACAAACGCTCAAAAATCGATCATATTTCCACGACGGTGCAGAAATCTTCAAAGACGATAAAACCCGCTGGAACGATGAAAAGAATCTTCAAAAAATATTGTACACGATTTGATATAACGGCCAATGATCTCACGTAAATTTATTTCGTGATTTTAGGCAACGTATCATCAAATCTCAAATCACGTATTAAAGGAAATAAATGTCATTTAATAATAAAACAGGGGTATTAAAGGGAAATTATATAATATATTTTGCCAAGTTGGCAAAATTGGGTGTATCTCAAAAAGGGGAAAAAAAATTGGATCTACCTCATTAGAAAATATGAATAAGGGGGTTTTCCCTAATAAACCCTTATTAAAAATATATTGCAGAATAAACTATTTGATATTATACATTTTACATGAACATGACTAGAGAATATGTATTTTTTTACTAATTTAATATTATATATTAATATTATCTGTAAAAAAGAAAGGTACATGTTTGAATTTACTATCTTGCGAAAATTGACACTGTTTATTATGCCATGTGTAGAGTAATGTACTCCCAATTATTTACCATGTTGAAAATTATACTACATGAATTTCATGTTATTATTTAAATAATTATTTTTCTTCAATGAATCCAGTGACAATAAATTTTACGATTGATTTAACTTTTTAAATTATATACTAATTAAAATACAAATCTTATCATGATTATACTAATAAATTGAATAACCTAAGTTAAGTTTAATCAATTTATAAATAAACGAATTGATTTTATATATTTCAAAATATAATAATTCTAAATCTTTGGTATTAAATTCGTTTATCCACTTTATTTAATGGCTAACATTAAGAATATCAATTGTTTTGTTTAAAATGTATAATGATCGTATATACTATATATTGTATTCCACTAATAAGTATTTCATTATAACTCTAATAAATATAATTAATTAAATATCTACAGCAACTCCAACCCAAAAGTATCAAAATGAGGCTGCAAATATTTATGTGCTATTTAATATTTTATTTTGATATTTATCTAAATGTATTTGCTCCAACCATAGATATTAAATAG
>NW_012194115.1:141368-165880 GCF_000504015.1 Erythranthe guttata | reverse complement strand
GAGGTGATTAAATTCTAACTCATGTTTGATAGTTTATTAGGCATGATAGCATAAGGTATTTTGACATTCTAAAAGATGAAATATCAGAATACCTCAGTTCATAACTCTATTAGAATTAAAAATTACTATTTTGGAGTATAAAAATGGTGGGTAAATATTTTGATAGCTCATTTAATAATCCCTCTCGAAGTGCTCTTGTCGTAAATAGTTTATATTAATAATTCCCCTAATGTTTGTTTCTGTCTTACATCGACCCCCTTATGTTATGATTTTTCAAGGAATTTTTTTACTACGTGGAATATTCCAATAATGCTTATTATATATACCCTGCACACACGACATTACTTTATGGTACTTTTTAAAGACAAAAATTACCCTAATGTGAATTTTACACGAAATCTTTATTCTTCTTAAATAACACTTTCACAAATTTTTATTATTAGCATGACCAAGGGTATTTTTGAGTTTAAAAAGTATGATAAAAGAAATGTCACGTGTGCAAGGGTAAACTCCATATTTTTTGGGACATTACATGGAATAAAAAATATTCCGTAAAAAAATCACACCATAAGGGGGTCGTGTAAGACAGAAACAAACATTAGGGGGATTTTGGTAATCACCGATAAGTGGGGGTGTTTTATGTAATTTAGCCTAAGTTCATGAGGATTTTCATAATTTATCTTATTAACAATGATTATTGTTCTTTTACGTCTTAACGTTTGCTTATATCCTTACAATATTTTAAATAATTTTAATGTCAGTTTGATAATATAATTAAATATTAATTTCTAATATATTTAATATGTATTTTTTTATGGTTCAGCTACCACACATAAGAAATTTGATATAAATGTTCGAGATTGAATTATACTAAATAATAGATCATTGCAAAAAAAAAAAAAAGAATTTGTTGCAAAATCATAATTTGTGATTAATATTAGTATTAGAATTATAATTATAATTAAGATTCTTTGAATTAGTATTAGTATTAATACTAGAAATATGATTCATGTTGTAATTAGGATTAATATAATATTAGGATTATGATTAATATTAGTATTAAAATTATAATTAAAATTAGCATTATGCTTAGTACGATAATTAGTGACATGCATTAGTATTAGGATTATGATTAGCAGTAGGATTGGGATTAGAATTATAATTAAGATTAGAATTAGAATTAACATTAGCATTAGCATTACCATTATTAGTATTAAAATTATTAGGCTTATGATTAGTGTTAGGAATAGGATTATGATTAGGATTACGACTAGAACTATGATTAGTGTTATGAATAGAATTAGGAATACAATAAGGATTTGGATAATATTAAAATTACAACTAATTAGCAATTAACATAATATAATTAGCATATCTATATTAGCATTAGCATCAAAATTAGTATTAGCATTAACATTAACAATATTAACATATTAGTATTAGTAATGGTATTAATAATAGTATTAGTATTAATATTAGTATTAGTATTAGTATTAGTATTAGTATTAGTATTAGTATTAGTATTAGTATTAGTATTAGTATTAGTATTAGTATTAGTATTAGTATTAGTATTAGTAATAACATAAGTATAAGTATCCGTATCAATATTATTATCGGTATCATTATAAGTATCAGTATCAGTATCAGTATCAGTACCACAATATATATCAGTACCAATATGAGTACCAGTATCAGTATCATTATTAGTTTCGGTATCAATATCGATCAGTATCAGTATCAGTATCAATAGTATCAATATCATTATCAGTATCAGTATCAGTATCGGTATCGGTATCATTATCAGTATCGGTATCAATATCGGTATTGGTATCAGTATCAGTATATGTATATGTGTTATGTATCATTAGCATTAGATCATTAGCATTAAAATTAGTTTTAGCATAGTATTAGTAATTGTATAAGTATCAATAGTGGTATTAATATTACTATTAGTAATAGTATAAGTATTAGTACTAATATTAGTATTAATATCAGTATAAGTATCCGTATCAATATTAATATCGATATCAGTACCAGTATCAGTATAAGTATCAGTATCAGTATCAATATCAATATCAATATGAGTATCAGTATCGGTATCAGTTTCAGTATCAGTAACAGTATGAGTATCAATATTAATATCAATATCAGTATCGGTAACAATATCAGTATCAATATTAATATTAATATCAGTATTATTAGTATAATATTAGTATTAGTATTAGTATTTTTATCAGCATTATATCAGTATGAGTAACAATATTAGTATCAGTATTAGTATGAGTATCAGTATTAGTATTAATATTAATATTAATATTACTATGAGTATCAATATGACTATCAACATCAGTATCATTATTAACATCAGTATCAATATCAGTATCAGTATCAGTATCAGTGTTAGTGTCAGTATCAGTATCAGTATCAGTATCAATACCAGTATCAGTATCAGTATTTGTATCAATATCAGTAAGTATTAGTATTATTATTAGTATTAGTATTAGTATCAGTATTAGTATCAGTATCAGTATCAGTATCAGTATCAGTATCAGTATTAGTATTAGTATTAGTATTAGTATTAATAGTAATATTAGTATTAATATTAATATTAGTATTAGTATTAATATTAGTATTAGTATTAGTATTAGTATTAATATTAGTATTAATATTAATATTAGTATTAGTATTAATATTAGTATTAGTATTAGTATTGAGTACCCGTAGTACGAGTATCAGTATTAGTATTAATATCAATATTAATATCAGTATTACTATTATTAATACTATCAATATTAGTATTATTATTAGTATTAGTATTAATTAATAGTAGTAGTATTAGTATTATTATTAGTACTATATTAATTAGTATTGGTATTAGTATTAGTATTAGTATTATTATCATTATTAGTATCAATATTGATATCAACATTGGTATTATTATTGGTATTGGCGTATACATCTTATCTCTTTTGCAATATTTATAAGTTGTGTTGTTGTTTGATTAATGTGCATCACCACTAATTGAATGTTGTTAGTGATAAACTTGAAGGTTATTTGAATATCTATTGTGTTACCTCCATGCTACTGTGTTTGTTGTTAAGTTAGTTATTTTGTAGAGGATTCACATGGTGTAGTAGATTGCATTTCATGAAATAGAATTATACCATATGTTTTAAATTATTTCATTTAATCTTCATATCGTGCTTTAATTTGCGCCATTCGCGTATTTTTCTTTGTAATATTTAATTGAATTTCATATGTTACAATTCTGAATTAAGAGATAATTTTTTATATTTCCTTCCATTTTGTTTTACTTGAATTGGTGTTGTTATAAAGAGATAATCGTTTAAATGTTATTATTTTTCTCATTTTGAAACTGATATCCGTGCAACGCACGGGTGAAGTACTAGTTTATATGAAAACAATTACCCCAATCCTTTCAATCCAATTCCTAATTTTAACCCCAATTTAACTTCAATTTCATTATTTTGACAAAAAAAAAAAATAATAATAAATAATGAAAAATCAAAATTTGACTTTATTTTTTAGGTTTTTTTTGCCGCTAATTTTTGGCGTTGACTTTTTTTTTGTTTTCCTGTTTTTTCTTGCTGTCTGTTTCTGGCATTGACCGGCGGTCAAAGTCGTTCTCCAACGTTAATTTTTTTTTTCCGTCCGCCGCTAACCGGTGATAGTAAAATTACTGTTATTGACAGTAAAATTACTGTTATTGACAATAACATTACTGTAAACACAATAATATTATTGTCAACCATATTAATATTATTGTTTTTTCGCTTTTTTTTTGTTTGATTTGTTAATCGGTCAACGTAATAATATTACCGTCTCTTATTGTAATATTACTGTGGTTGACTGTAAAAAAATACTGTAAACCGTCAACCACATCAAATTGAATTTTTTATTTTTTTGACTTTTTTTATTTTGTTTGATTTGTTTACCCGTCAACGTAATAATATTAATGTCTACTATTGTATTATTACTGTGGTTGACTGGTTGACAGGTAAATTATTATAAACGCAATAATATTACTGTTGTCACAGTAATATTACAGTCACGACAATAATATTAGTAATATTACTGTCAACCACAACAATATTAATTTTTTTGACTTTTCATTATATTTGCCTTTGTTGACTGGACAACATAATAATATTATTGCATCACACAATAATTTATTATGTAACACAGTGATTTTGGTGTGTTAATATTACTGTGCTACATAGTAATATAACAATATAGTTGTGTTAAACAGTAATATAATTAATATACTGTCAACCACAATAATATTACTATTTTTTTACGGGGCTAAAAAATGTTCAGGAAAAAAAAAAACCAGTCAGCGGCGGCGGCAGAAAAAAAAAATAGAAAGAAAGGGAAAAAAAAAAGTCAACGGCAGTAAATGCTGAAGACGGTCAAAATTGGGTTAGGGGTCAAAATTGAATAATTGGTTCTATTTAGGGTCAAATTGAGCCTAAATTGGGTTAAATAGATGAAATTGGAGGATATTAAAATGTGAGAGGGTATTTTAGTATTTTACACACTCCTGGACACCAATAATTTATTATGTAACATAATGCTTTTGGTGTGTTAATATTACTGTGCTAGATAGTAATATAGCAATATGGTTGTGTTAAATAGTAATATAGTTAATATACTGTCAACCACGATAATATTACTGTTTTTTACAGGGGGCTAAAAAATGTTCAGGGAAAAAAAATACCACCAGTCAGCGGCGGCGACAGCAGAAAAAAAAAAGTAGAAAGAAACGGTAAAAAAAGTCCACGACAGTAAACGCCGGAGATGGTCAAAATTGGATTAGGGATCAAAATTGACTAATTGGTTCTATTTAGGGTCAAATTGAGCCTAAATTGGGTCAAATAGATGAAATTGGAGCATATTAAAATGTGAGAGGGTATTTCAGGCTTTTACACACTTGGACTTTGTATGGACTTTTTCGTAAAAGTGATTTTGATCTGGTACTCTTTATAAATAAGTAGCCTATGATGGGCTAATTTGTAATAGCCATTTTTTTAATTTGTTTTAGATTAGAAAATATTGAATTTATCTTTAACTAAAAACTATGTTGTAGATATGGTAAAGATTATATTTTCTTATGATTGATTTCTTTAGGTTCAAGTTATGTCTAAGGTGCAATATTCCGTGCATAGATAAAGTCTCATAAACTAGTGAAGAACCTCAGAGTTTTTATTGAAAAATACATCACAACTTGAAGGGTTCAGTTTGTCCAACAGTTTCGTATCAATGTTTTCGGAGTTGTAACAATATGAGTTCCTTTTACTAGGCCACAAAAAAGATTGTCCTTCAAGGAGAAGTGCTTAAATCATCTCGGGAGATGTCGATTCACCGTAAAGAGAGTTACGCATTGGAGATGTCCAAGAGTGGAAATGGAGTTGTTGGGTTAAGATATGAAGTTTGAGTAGTTGCAGGAACGACAAATAACATAAACTAGCATTTAACAAATTTAATCGATATAAAGATATAAGAAGCTTGAGTAGCTGCTGTAATTCGAACATCTTCATATCGCGTCTCTTTGATTCTGCTTTATTAGTTATTTTATTCATAGTCACAACTTAAGTTGTAACATCAAAATTATTAAAATAATTAAACTTTAATTCAATGAACATTAGAATTCTATAAGCTTATAAATCAACAAATGCCTTTTATTGCAAGCCTATCTATTTCTCAACATTTGAAATGAAAGGAGCCTTGCTGCATGCCATGGCTCACTCATGGGTAACTACATCTACCACGAGCTGCACACAAAACACAAAATATGAGCACTATAATATATAAGTTGGAACGGGGTGGTTTTTGTCCAGCAACCGATTCATTACTGATCATATTTTTACACAGATAATATTTTTTTAACCAACCCATTTATAATGGGTTGATTTATGGTTTCTAATATCATTAAAAGCTGGTTGACCGATAATTATCAATCAACCAACTAACTATATAATAAACTTTTATTAAAATATTATTTTAATTTCTATGTTTTTATAAATAATGTGTGATTTTTGTAAGTGGGTATTAGAATTATCAAAATAGTTAGTATTTTAATTTAAAAAATCAAAAAAGAAAACAAGTTGACATAAACCTTCCATCAATTACATTATGCATAAGCGGCCGTTTAATAAAAAGCTCACAAAATTCCACCAATTTCGGAATTGTATTTTTTGTGGAGTTGCTATTAATTATTTTGAAATGATAATTGATGATGATGTAATGACACGCAGAATATGCATACTTTTACTCTAAAATTGGAATATTTTTAACTGAACTAGCTGGCGCACATGAACTGACCAATTTTAAAACTAAATATTCGGTTGCCAACCATCAACCGACCCATAAATATTAGGTCAACAATAATTTTCATTTTTAAGCAAAATTGGTTTGTTGGGATGGGACGGTTTTTTGGCCGATAATCGACCGACTCAATCTAGTCCCTGCCTTATATACTATGCATACTGCTTGCAATTATTAGAGTATATAATGCCGGTATTTGTAAAAAAAAAAAGGTATATAAATCAGTTTGAATCAAAATTAGGGATGGCAACGGGTCGGTTTTGGGCCGGGTTTGCCTAAACCCAAGACCCGACCCACGAAAAATATATTAACCCAAGACCCGCCCCAACCCGCTTTAACTTAGACCCAGACCCGCCCCAACCCAAACCCTAACTAAACGGTTCCGACCCGCCAGACCCGCTAGACCCATTAACATACAAAAAGTTTAATATTTTTTTAATTTTTATAATATTTTGCTTGGATGTTTTTACGAAATAATTTCAATACTAAAATAAAATATTTTTAAAAATCTCTACAAGTGACATAACATGAACAGTAAAATTACAATTAATTATATTTAACTTCGATAATAAGTAAAATTCAAAACGCAAGAAATTAGCGGTGGTCGACAAGTGATAAATATTACTCATGAGAAATAAAATTCGAAAAATAAAATAGTGAAAATAGGTAAATGAGAATAGACAAGATGGAAATTGATAGTTTGATAAATGAAATTCGAAATTATATATATATATATATATATATATATATATATATATATATATATATATATATATATATATATATATATATATATATATATACGGGTCGGTTCCAGGTCGGTTCCAATAAGAACCCATAACCCGATCCAGAACCATCCGGTTCTAGAAACTTAAACCCATTACCCGACCCAGAACCATTTAGCTGACCCAGACCCGCCCCAAACGGGTCGGTTCCGGGTCCAAGACCCGCCAAACCCGTACCCATTGCCATCCCTAATCAAAAGATGTTTGTAACTTTTATAAAGTGATTATTTATTTATTTATTTATATATATAAGGTAGTTCTTACCTGGACTGTCATAAACTATTTTGCCAAGAGCTTTGGAACACAGAAGTGTCTTCTTATATTCCCAATTGAGGAGGTACGTGGCGTGCTTCATCGCTCTACTCTTTTTATTCCAGCACGTAGGTTTGACATAACAAAGACCTCCTGGTTCTATTTCATCGCAAGTTCGTCGACGACACGTTTCCTTTATGTACGCTTGCAAGAGTGTAGTAGAAACATTGTCTCTTGCCACACACCATGTGAAGTTTGTCGAACTAAGGTTATCTTCATTATTATCCGTCTGAAATTAATTAAGGTGTATACATCAAAATAGTTAGGAGACAACGATTGAATTCAAATCATATTACAAATGAGACGATGAAAAAGATAGTTAGCTATTTATGAAAATATAGATTAGTAGGGGTGTTCATATACCCGCCCGACCCGACCCGACGAGGCCGAAACCCGCCATGTTTTTTTTTTATTACACTAATGGCAGTTGAAAAATTGGAAAACCCAACTAGTGCGGGTCGGTTAACGGGTTTAGTTGTCAAAACCCACCTAAGACCCGACCCGCTACATCATATATATGTATATAGCTTTTATATTTATTTTACGTCGAATAACAAGTAAATCTAGGTTTCAATCTCACCTCTTCTTCTCCAACTTCTGTAAATCTTCTATTTTGTACTAAGTAAACAAACCCATTAACAGCTTTGCAAAGTTTGTAAAGGAAAAAAATGAATGAAAGGAAATACAGAACGAGGAAGAAAAGAAAGAATGTGAAAAAGGAAAATGGGAGAGAAGAGAGTAAAGGGGAACGGAAAAAGAGAAAAGAAAGATTGAAGAAAAAAAAAAGCAAGATTGGAGGCCGACGAATGAAATAGAAGAGAGAAAATAAAGGAAAGTAGGGTTTTACATTTTTTTTTATATTTATTATTATTATTATTATTATTATTATTATTATTTAACCTGCCAACCCGCCCGCCCGACTCACCCGAACCCGCTCGGTTTATAAGTTTAATTGGGCAGATGTAGTTTATGATTTGGTAACCCCCCAATTATCGGGTCGGGTTTTTTTTTTTTTTTTAAACCCGCCCGAACCCACCCGTGTTCACCCCTATATATTAGTATGGTTTTCTTACCATACAAATAACAACGCAAACTAACAAACATAAGAGGCGCAAGGCGGCGCTCATCTCTTTTGCCATCATAACTCTTGGTTGTGAATATATCTAGATCTTTGGTTTGGTGATAACGAGCCTATTGTCAATCCGATCATTATGTCGAAAATGATCCAATATAAATACACAATCACATCTATATGCATGGAAAATTATATTAATCACTTTTGTTCTTTCTATAACATGTTATATCTATGGATTTGTATGGAATAAATGATATTCATATCTTGGCCAAATTTTCATTAATGGTGCATCATCTTGATATTTAGTTCCACTTTGGTCCTTTATGTCTTAATTAATGTCTCATTTTCATACGTCATCTCTATAATTCATCTCATTATAATCGCTCCATGTATAAATTTGTTCTTTAACGGAATTTCTTTAATATTGGACGAAATATTCCATTGTTATAATTACTTTTAATAAATAATTGAAAACAATAACAAAATATTATACTTTTATTATTTAAAAATAATGTTTACAACCAAGAAAAATATAACTTAACGAATTATACGAAATAGTAACTTATATTAATATACGAATAATCATTTAGATTATTTTCCGCATGTGATTTGAACTTAGGAACATATCTAATAATTATAATATACACACACACACACACACACACATATATATATATATATATATATATATATATATATATTAATGGAAGACTGGGAGATTTATCTCGTACGCTTCAGTTCATCACCAGATTGGAACATCTGGGAAGTTCCTTTTCATGTTAGGTTCGATGAAAAGTCTAACGAGATCACAGATAATAATTATCTCAAGATTCTTAGAAAGAAGATTACGGCCCTGGAAAATTTTATTCTTTCTAAGAAGACTCTAAGACTCTAAGACTCTAAGACTCTAAGACTCTAAGATCACAGATAAACAATTTTGTTGTCCAGTCCTTAAAAGATTTTAAGAAGACTCTAAGACTTCTGAAAAAACAAGCTTCTTTAATGGCGATTTAAGGAAGATTTTATCTTAGAGCATTTCAGCAAGATGCATCTACATGATCCGACAAATTAAAATTCGTCATTGCTTACACCAGCAGACCAAGCACTGTTCATGAATAGTAAAAACACTATTCACACTTTTTACTATTCACACTTTTTTATCTTTTGAAATCCAGGGCTGATGTCCGGCTCTTTCTCTTTTTTTTTTTTTTTTTTTTATTTATAGTTGGAGTTTCCAACTCCTCAGGCACCACTTTACTATACTCTCTCTCTCCTTTTATTTCTCTATTGTGTAATTATTGTGTGCATTAAAAGTTGGTTTGAAGTTCTTGGTGTTCTTTAAGGTACTCTTGCTTTCATCTTCAGTCTTTTATTTTTATTTTTCAATGATTGCCGCCTCAATGGCCGGCTAGGTTTCCTGTATTAAATCATGGCTTGACTCAACGTTACTTTACTATCATGTGCATTTGTGAAATGTAAAGATTTATTTTACTTAAGATATCAAAGGTATAGTTTGGTTTAACCAGAAGGTATGAGGTTTCCAGTGATATTCATAAGTTAACCATGTGGGCTTGCCTTGTTGCCGTTATGCCGATTCCAGGCGCAGACGTTTTGGGCGTTAAGCTTTTTTCAGGATAACTTATGAACTATGGATGTCCTCAGTAATATCCTCTGTGTTTCTAAAAGGATAAAACTCAGTTACAAAGATTTTTAGGAAGTCTTAATTATGTTTCTTCTTATATTAAAAATCTTGCTAACGATTCTGCTATTTTATATGATAGGCTTAAGAAGAATCATTCTCCTTGGAATGATAATCACACTAAGGTTGTTATTAATATTAAGGAGAAAGTTAAAAACATCCCGTGTCTTATGCTTGCTAACCTTTTGTGGGAAAAATATGTTGAAACTGATGCCTCAGATTTGGGGTATGGGGGTATTTTAAAACAAATCAACTCTGTGATGAGTGCAGAATTTATAACAACTGTTAACAAAGTAATCTAAATCGGTTTTTGAAAAGGATTTAAAATACCATATTCTAAAATCATCCCATTTAGGATTATAAAATTCATCATTAATCTGGGCTCTTACCGAAGAACCCTTTGAGAAATCAAGGAAGGTTTTAAAATCCATTTAAATCTTAAATTACAATTCGAAATTGTTTCGGGATCAATCTCATCTTTATGAATGATGTTGTTTTCATTAATAATGATTCTTTCATAATTGTTATTTTTAAATGTATATTCTCTATAAGCAGAAGTAGAAGCTCTAGAGGTACAAGGTAGATCTACCTCATAATCTAAAGGAGAGATGAAGGAGTGGCTGGATTAATTAGATCCGGAATAAGAAGTCGAATGTCTTCGTAAATTATTAAAACCAATATTAATGATTCCATGATTACTTTGAGTGATATGTTGAAAGTTGCTATTAGTAACAGGGATCTTAGGAATAGATTGTTCAAAAATTACTAATAAATCTGAAAACACCAAAACTCTTCTTTTAAATATGAAGTGTAAAACTCTTACCGATTTTAGATGGTACAAAGATACTTTTCTATCACGTATTTTTGATATTCCTGACTGTAATCAGGATATTTGGAAAAACAAGTTTGTTGATGGTCTTCCTTACTTGTTTGCTGAAAGGATCAAAAAAGTCCTTAGAAAAGACTCAGATCATATTGCATATGAGACTTATACTTTTGGCCAAATCGTTAGTACTTGTCTTCAAGAAGGATTAAGTCTTTGTAATGAAATCAAATTAAGAAATCAGTATATATTTAAATTTATCTATATTTTTTTATGATTTTATGTTAATATTTAAAGAACTAATTCGATTAGATATGTTTTTCCGTCGTTACTATTTTGCTTATAATTTATTACAAATAATTATAAGAATGGAATATTATATCCAATAAATAAAATACTCCGTTAAAGTTAACGAAATTATACACTGAATGACTATAATGAGATGAATTATAAGATTGAAGGATGAATATATGAAAATAGAGATATGAGGGACTAAACTGAAATTAAACAATAAAATGAGGGATTATGAGTGAGATTTGGCCCAATATCTTTTGCACCTTTCAGTATTACTTTGTACAGTAGATCTAACATTTTTCAAAAGTTTTAATCTAATAAAATGGAAATGGAATAGCCGTACATTCTAAAGCACATAGTCTTTTTTTTTTCCTTAATAAATTTAAATATAGTTACAAATCATGTCACAAATGGAAGAGTGCGGGGACGCATGACTCAGACAAAAAGTTAGATGCTACATTTGGTTATTCATACTGAGTGAATCTGAATCGTAGATCTACACGTTCACACAGTTATATATGCGTGTAATTAGTGAGTAGTTATTTAATAAAATCTACGGTTCAAATTCACTATAGACGTCATTTAAGGCTAGGTAGATATGAGAACTATAAATTAAAGGGGTTAATTTGCATACCCCAAGCCCAAATCAAACTTTGATATACCCTCTGAGAAGCGAAAGTACTATACTATATGTAATTTTCGGCTAAACTGCATTCAACATTTCTGATCCTACATTTATTATTTTCGCTGATTTATTTATTATTATTTTTCTTTTTTTTTTTAATAATAAACATGTTTGTTATATATATATATATATATATATATATATATATATATATATATATATATATATATATATATATATATATATATATATATATATATATATATATATATATATATATATATATATATATATATATATATATATATATATATATATATATATATATATATGTTTACTGTACTGAAAATAACTACATGTAACTATAGTAATTCTTAGTTATGTTCGTTTTTTTACCCCATATTTTTAGTCGATCAATTGTATACAGACACGAATATTGACTTATACAAAAGAAATTCATAAACCCCAACAAAAATTTACAAATTTCAATATTTTTACTATAAATCACCTCAGAATCAATAAAATACAAATCGAAAATACACAAATATATGCATATGTAACTACATGTTACTATATGCATAGTAATGTATAGTAATGTATACAGTTTGTTGAACACTGTTTCACATGTAACTTTCAACCAAATTTTTGACACCTTCAAGGAGAGGAGCAATGGCTTTCATTAAGCTGCAATTGCAAAATCAAAACAAAAAAAGATTACTTTAGTGCAAATCAACAAAATTTGAAGAAACATCAAAACACTCAAAAATCATCAAACACTAAGGAATCGAGAGATAGAGAGAGAGGTTATTGCTGGGAAATGCTACAGATTTTAAATCATACAGACAGTGACTCCTCACCCCCCTTGCCTCCTACCAAAACCCTAGCCGCCGTAGATAACGACCCACGGTTCCGCGCGCCCACAAATGCAAAAAAATATAGAAATAAATCTGAAAACATAAAAATAAACGAAATTACCATCAAAATATAGATCTCGACGAGAGGAATCCAACGGTGAGTAGCCCGTCAAATTTTGACTGGTGGAACACAAAATACACCTCCGACAAGACCACTGTCGTCGAATGAAAAAACATTGCAGAAACAGATCAGCGTTCCAAACTGAATGAAATCACCACCAAAAGAAAGAGCTCGACGAGAGGAATCCAACGGTAGTTAAACAATCGAATTCCGACCAACGGAGAGAGAGAGCTATGACTCCGGGAAGCAATTTCGCCGGTTGGAAATATATGGAGGCGGGATTTTGAATGTGGGAGAAGAAGAGAGAGATGATTGTGAGTGACTAGGGTTTAAAACTGATTTTAAAAGGGTATCATATGGACTTCAGAGTGGTCGAGGGAGATAAGTCCAAATATTTTTGAAATAAGGAGAATTTCCCCTAGCTAGAATGTAATCTACTTGGTAGTTAGTTCTATAAAATTGACAAATGAAGAAGTCTACAAAATAATCCCTAAATGAAAGTAGAAAGTTACGTAGAGATAAAAAATGTTATACTGTAAAGTAGTATTGGATATGACATTTTCATTACGAAATATAATATCGAAGAATGGAAAGCAGATCCTTGCTATGTGCATGCATGGAAATTATGTAGTTAAAAATTGTTCATTGCAAAAATAATTGAAATGGTAAATTCAATTCAATTTTACTAATTCAATTTTGACTTCAAACGTGATTTTGACCACTTTCTAGTTTGAATTTGACAAAACTTAGTTTATCAAACTTGCAGTTCTTTGTGTTAGATTTATAATCCAACTTAAAGGAGTCGAAATTAGAATCATGCATGAATTAGTTATATTTTGAATTTTAGATATCTCAATACATCAAAGTCGTAGATAATGTTTATGCATCCGTACATATATATGTTTCTCACTATACATCTAGTCTAGCCGATTCAAGTTGAATATAAAACCCACTTTGGGGTTTATAAATTCTGTGTTTTAATTTTTGCCAAATTCATACTCGAAAACAGTCGAAATCAACTTTGAAATAAAAAAGGTACTAGTAAAACTGAAACGGTATTTATGACTATTGAAGATATTAATATTAAGTGATAAAATTTCACCAACAACTTAAATTTTCAATTGAGATAATCATTCAACATAGTATCATAGTCAGGCCAAATAATTGTCCTGGGTTCTAAATGATACATTTCACTAACTTAAACTTTTAACATAGTATCAAATAAAATATCTTTAAGTATGATACAAACTTAACCTTTTAGTTGAAATGATTTTTCAATAATAACATCCCAATCAATAAATGATGAAATTACCTTTAACCTTTAAGTATGATACAAACTTAACCTTTTAGTTGAAATGATTTTTCAATAATAACATCCCAATCAATAAATGATGAAATTACCTTTAATAAATTAATAGTTCTGTATAATTGCAAATGTTTACATTATGTGGAATGACTATGCACAATCTCTGCTAAATAATTAATCAAGTTAAGCAAATATTGTTTCGCTAAATTCACAATATAATGTCCCACCTCACTTCGAATGATTGCTAGTATAGTACTCACCCATACGATCCTACGGTGATATTAATCATAAAAGTGAGGATGAAATCAAATATTTGATTAGATAAAAGTCCTCCAAATAGTAAGATAAAAAGTTGATATGCAATACAAAGTAGTAGAAAAATATAAAGAAAAAACGACTTCATTTGTTGTCGATAATTAATTAAAGTCGAAATAGGTGAAAATGATGAATATCAAAAAATAAAATTCCGTGGACAAGAGATACTATTACTATTACTATTACGGATAACCCCTGTGGTAAGACTAAATAACTTACAGACCCTTCTGATATTGGTAATTACAACAATACCCCATAAAACTAATAACCCGTTATAAACCATAACGGAATGAATGAATTGTTTAAATTTACCATTTTATTAAACAAACAAACTATGGGTAAATTACGGGTACCCTCTTGAAGTAAGATTAAATATTACATTTACCCCCTCTGGGATATTACTTTTGCCCCTTGGGGGTATATTTGAAAATTCATAACGAATATTTCATGGAATCTTCAAGATTCCGTTACTCATAACTCTATAAGGGTATAATTGTAACTAATAGAAATAACTCTATTTATAATTACCAATACCGTAGGAGTTTGTAAGTTATTTAATCTTACCTCAACGTTGCCAATAATTTACGCTTACTATTTATATTACTATTACTATTAATATTAGTGATACTGAATACGGAAGGGCGTTTGGTTAAGTTGGGAAAGTAGCATCGGTCATCACCATTGAACATAGAGGAGTGCTGAATAATAATAAGGGTAAATTACAAACACCCCCCTGAGGTATGGTCAAATTACAAAAAACACCCCTCTTGTTTGGATAATTACAACAACCCCTCAACTCCTCAAATTTAGTGGAATCTTCAAGATTATATGGAATATTATCACTTTTGTACCCGTTTTATCCCATTCAAACTCTACATTATGAAGCAAGATGATCATAATATGTGATTTTTAACTTGTATATATCAGTCTGTGGTGCATCGGAAACTGTATTTTTACACAAAACAAGTACAAACTAGAGCACATTTCGCGGAATCTAGATGATTATGTTGAATTTGGCACCATAAGGGTGGAGGTGTAAGAAAAAATCATAGTTGAGGGGGGTAGATGTAATAATCCAAACAAGAGGGGGGTTTTTGTAATTTGACCATACCTCAGGGGGGTGTTTGTAATTTACCCTAATAATAATAATAATAATAATAATAATAATAATAATAATAATAATAATAATAATAATAATAATAATAATAATAATAATAATAATAATAATAATAATAATAATAATAATATTATTATTATTATTATTACTATTATTATTATTATTAAGAGAGAGAGAGAGAGAGATAGATAGGGGATTTAACGTGGTCTCAGGATTGATTGAGCTTTTTACGTGAAACGTGATTATACAGATTTAATTAGTCAGAGGTTAAAGTAGTCACTTCAAATACATTATTAATTAATTTTTTTTTTATTTACTTAGAGGGGGTCTCACTAATATTGAAAAATGTTTTGCATCCAACTTAATATATGTAAATGTATTGGGGTTCTTGCTAATAATTCCTTTTAAATATAGGTGAAATATCTAAATTAAATAAAGTTGAAAACAATAAAAAAAAAAAAATTCCTTGTCCTTATAAAACCCTCCCTCCAAAAAATGATTAGAGAAAACCTCCTTACCTAATATCCTACCCAAATATTATTTAATAATTCCCAAACCACCCTTATTACCCCTAACTCATTGTCGTTCTCTCTTTTTTTTTTCCCGTCTTCTCGTCTTCTCTCTTCTGCCGTTCTCTCTTCTTCTTTTCTCGTCTTCCCTCTTCTCGTCTTCTCTCTTCTCTCTTCTCTTGGCAATTACCTCCGCCATGGATTATCGGTCAGAGGAAGATGCCTTTGTATTCACCACCCAACTGGCCATGGCGGCGGTGTTCCCAGCAGCACTCAAAACCGCCGTGGAGCTCGACCTTTTCGAGCTCATCAAGAATTCCAGCGCCGCCGTCTCTGCTCGGGAACTCGCCGCCCAGCTTCCCGCCGCCGCCAATCCCGACGCGCACGTCATGCTCAACAGAATCCTCCGCCTCCTCACCAGTTACTCTGTCCTAAATTCCAACCCCAGAAATCTCCCCGGCGGCGGCGTTGACTTGGTGTATTCTTTAGCTCCGGTTATTTATTTCATTCTTGTTAGGGATTGGTTGAATAGTGTATTGTGGCAGCGATGTGGTGACAATGGGGAGGCAGATTTAGGGTTTTTTGTTGGATTGGGCGGATAACGGCGCGTGTAGAGAATTTCGCGCAGACTGAAACCTTAATCGACTATGTACATATTCACAGTCGATTAAGCTAATCGACTATGTTCTGGTAGTCGATTAATTAAGGTTGATCGACTCCAATTTTTTTTTTTTTTAGTTTTTTTGGATTTTTTGAATATTGATTCCAATTGTATAAATCAATAATGTTTGTATATCTTTTGTTTTCGTAATATATAGGTGATTTTGCATTTTTTCGCAGATGTGATTTGTTATTTTTAGTAGCAGATTCTTAATCGACTATGCGCTGGTATCGATTAAGGTTGATCGACTCCAATCTTCTTTTGTTTTTTGGTTTTTTTGTTTATTGATTCCAATTGTAAAAATCAATTATAATGTTCTTATATTTTTGTTTTTTTGTAAAATATAGTTGATTTTGCATTTTTTAGCAGTTTTGATTTTTTATTTTTAGTAGCAGACTTTTGATCGACTATGCTTCATCATAGTCAATTAATAAACCTGATATAAAAAAATAAATTAAAGAACAATTTAAAAAAAAATTAAAAAAATTCCTTAATCGACTATGAAGCACAGTCGATTTAAGACTAATCGACTATGCTTCATAGTCGATTAAAAAAACGGAAAAAAAAAATTTCGCGGAGCGTGTGACCCAGTGATGAGGTGGCGGGCGGGGGTATAGCTGGAAAACATAGTGGCTGAAATTGGAAAATGGGCTTTTCTCAAATAATCTAAAATATTTTAGGCCTATCCCCATTAAAAAAAATAATGGGGGTTATGTCAAAGAGCCCCATTTTTTTAATATAAAGTATAAACCCATTAGATGTTAACGGAATATTAAGGGAATGATGATAGTGGGACAATTTTAGGATATAAAGGATGATATTGATGCATATTAAAGACTGAAAATTGGAACGATACAGAGAAGATTAGCATGGCCCCTGCGCAAGGATGACACGCATAAATCGAGAAATGGTCCAAATTTTTCCCGAGCTATCTCCCAAATGTCTCCTTCTAAGTCCCCCGGCCCTGATGGTCTTCCCGTTCTTTTTTATACTAAATATTGGCATATCCTTGGTGCTAGTGTTATTGAATGTGTGCTTGATTTTTTGAACAAAATAATTTTGCCAGCCCCTATTAATTTCACTTTCATTGTTTTGATCCCTAAAGTCTCTAAACCAGAGAAATGACTGAGTATCGTCCGATTAGTTTATGTAATGTTATATACAAATTTGGTTCCAAAGCCATTGCAAACAGAATTAAAATGGTGTTGAGCGACATCATTTCTCCTATACAATCTGCTTTTGTGCCGCAACGGTTAATAACCGATAGTGTGTTGGTTGCTTATGAGATAAACCATTTTATTAAAACTAACTCTAGAAAACGATCACGATTTATGGCTATGAAATTGGACACTAGTAAAGCACATGATCGAATTGAGTGGTGTTTCTTACGGAAAACTTTGTGTCGACTTGGTTTCCCACAATCTTTAATTGATCTTATAATGCAGTGTGTCTCTTCAGTATCTTATTCCTTTCTCTTTAATGGCTCTTAGTGTGGTTCGATTATTCCTTCTCGAGGTCTCCGTCAGGGTGACCCTTTGTCACCTTACTTGTTCATTATTTGCACAGAAGCTCTTATCGCGATGATCAACAAAGCAACGGAGAATGGGCTACTTGATCAGGGTATCAAGGTTGCTCCCACGGCGCCAATGGTATCAAGTCTTTGTTTTGCAGACGATACCTTGATCTTTTGCCAAACTTCTGAAGCAAACGCCCGCACTATAAAAAATATTGTCACTCAATATGCAAGCGCCTCGGGACAGGTGATTAATTTGGACAAATCAACTATGACCTTTTGCCCTCGTACGCAGCAGTGGGAGAAGGATCTAGTCCACTCGATCCTAGGATTTCAGATAGTGGAGAGACATGATAAATACCTAGGTCTTCCGGCTTCGATTGGCAAGACTCGTAAACAGATTTTTGGGTTCCTCCGAGATCGAACGTGGGCACGCATTAAGAGTTGGAATGCGAAACAATTCTCTAAAGCTGGAAAGGAGATCTTGATAAAAGCTGTGCTTCAAGCGATTCCATCGTATGTGATGTCTTGTTTCTTACTCCCCCAAGGTCTGCTCGTGGAAATAGAAGCCGCAATTCGACGCTTCTGGTGGGGTAACCAGAATGGGAAACCAATGGCGTGGATAGTCTGGAATAAATTGTGCAAGCCTAAAGAAGCGGGAGGAATTGGATTTCGTGATCTTCGGAGCTTTAACCTCGCCCTTATTGCAGAGCAAGCGTGGAGAATCGTCACAAAACCCGAGCTTCTACTGTCAAAAATCTGAAAGGCTCGGTACTTTCCCAATGGGGATTTCTGGACTTCTATCATCGGCCAACGCCCATCTACTACGTGGCGGAGCATTCTTTCGGCACGGTCACACCTCAAGGAAGGGATACGAGTCCGCATTGGTGACGGAACCTCAACGGCGATATGGGGAGATCCTTGGTTAATGGGTGAAGGCAGGTCGACGATTCTTACCCAAGACCTATTCACTCGGATTTTCCAAATTCAGTTTCAGACATTATTGATGTTCACACGGGTTGCTGGAACTTAGAGTTAATCAACAATTTTTTTTGGCCGGTGGACAAACATTGTATCTTGAGTGTTCCCATTGGGGGACCACTGGCCAAGGATAAACTGGTTTGGCGATTCACGGACACAGGAACTTTCACCGTTAAAACATGTTATCATTTCATTTTAGAGCGAATGGTTGCTCGAGACGATTCGGACAATAAAAGTGTGGGAGGGTCCAGCGGTGTAACTGATCAACAAAATTGGAAGATGATTTGGAACCTGCCCATTCCACCCAAGATTCGTGTTTTCCTTTGGCAAGCTTGCTCCGCATCTCTGCCAAACAAGGTCGAACTATTCCGCCGGAAAATTACATCAGAACCCACATGCGTTATCTGCGGCGATGAGATGGAAACCACTCTTCACAGCATTTATGGGTGTCGTGACTTGAAGAACATCTGGGTAGGTATGCCATTTCAGATTCGAAGTGTGGAAGCGAATAGTTCATTCTGGAGTTGGCTGGAACTGCTCAAACGCACCTTGACCAAAGAAAACTTCTTGCTAGCTGTTGTGCTCTGTTGGAAATTGTGGGACCGAAGGAATCGAATTATTCATCGTGAGGACTATATGGAATTGAACGATTTAGTGGGTTGGTGCAGTTCCACCCTGGCAGCTTTCCGCGACGCTCAAGTCCGAAGTTTCACTATCTCCAAACGTGCTCATCCGGAAGTTTGGAAGCCCCCTCCGTGGGGAGTTTTAAAGATTAATGTTGACGCCTCGCTCCAGAAGGAATCTACATATTACAATACCTCATTGGTTGCAAGAGACTCCAACGGCAATTGCATCTGGTGGAGGGTCAGGAAGCTTCCGGGTCGTGTGAGACCGGTAGAGGGTGAAGCTCAAGCAGTTAGACAAGCACTCCTCACAGCCCGCGCTCTCAATTGGAACACAATCATAGTGGAAGGGGATTGTTTGCTGGTAATGGAAGCCTTGCAAGGTAAGGCCCAATCTTTTTCGTCTTACTGTGCTATCCTGGAAGATTGTTTAGTTTTGGCTCGTTCATTTTCTTTTTGTTCCTTTTCTTTTGTTAAGAGACACGACAATTGTCGTGCTCACAATTTAGCGTCCTTGCATGTTTCGGACTACGTTGAAGGGACTTCCTTACCTTCTCATTTGGCCATGAGTGCCTAATATATTCTCGATTTATTTAAAAAAAAAAAAAAGACTGAAAATCTGTCATATTTGTTGAATTGTATCTTTCTTCTATTAATAGTTATATTTCCAATGTTTTTATTTTTTATTTTCCTATGAAATTAATTTGATGCCTTTTATTTCAAACCCATTTCTCCAAATCTGAAACGATAGAAGCATTTTTGCATGCCATGACTCGAATTCATGGGTAACGGCATCTACCACGAGCTGCACATAAAACACAAATTATGAGCACCCTATATATAATTTCCAAAGCATGTAAATAATGAATATATTTGAATTCATTTATTTTGTAATATTGAGTATTAAAGCTTCAAGAACTAATTTAGGTACGCATATTTAGTATAATTATAAACTATGACAACATTTTTCAATTATGCCAATGTATACATGCAAACGAGTTCATGATCGGTATATCTTATATATAAAAGAAAGAAACGCTGGGCAATCCTAAAAAACCCTAATGGTATTTCTGTAATTATTTGTTTTTAATATTTTTTATGTACTAATTTTCAACAATTATCAATCTCCTATTTTTCATCAATATATCTCAAATCTTAATAGTTAAATCTAAACTTACATATTTGGATTATAAATCTTAATATGTAAGATTTTAAAAAAACTAATGTTATATATAAAATATGAATAATACTACATTATTAAATTTTACTATGTAAATATACTATATTTTCTTATTATGTATTAAATTATAAAAAAAAATATTCACTTTTGAATCCCGTGCATCGCACAAGGCAAAAAAAATGCTAGTTAGTATAAATTGGCCTTGTTATAGTACATATTGGACACAATTTATTATTTAATTATTTAGTGTTATTTTTTTTTTGGAAATATAATCTCTTTCGAAGATTAAATTAAGAACTCACTTATTTAGAAAGAAAACAAACTGAATTATTATATAAATGGAGGATTATTATTTATTAGTGATCAAGACACAACCCCATACAGTCCAAATTTTAATGTTGAAAGTTGAAACCAACCGAATTATTATTATTATTAATTTTTTTTTTTATTTAATACTAACTAAACACTATATTAGATATATTACAATCTTCCATGCCATAATCATAATATATAAATAGTAAGTCAAATTATGCAATATTATAAATAGTATAATCTTATCCAATTTAATCGATCTAATTAATCAATCTTATCAATATCCTCGCATCTCAATAAAAAAATTTATTAGAAAATAAACTATATATATTAAGATTTATCATGAAATTTATATCAACTATGCATACTGCATGCAATTATTAGAGAATGCCGGTATTTAATTTGTGAAAAAAAATATAAATCTTATTTTTAATTAAAAGATGATTGTAAATTTTAAAGTTAGTTTTTTTT
Organism: Erythranthe guttata; assembly: GCF_000504015.1. The sequence goes on along the minus strand of NW_012194115.1, from coordinate 143,959 downwards.
TTTTCTTAATATATATATATATAAGTAATTCGATCAATAACAACGTAATTCTTACATGGATTATCGTAGATTATTTTGCCAAGAGTTTTGGAGCACACAAGTGTCTTCTTATAATCCCAATTGAGGAGGTACGAAGCGTGCTTTTTCGCTCTATTCTTTTTATTACAGCACGATGACCTGATATAACAAGGACCTCCAGGTTGTATCGAAGTACAAGTTTGTACTTTACATGTTTCCTTTACGTACGTTTCCAAGAGTGTAGTAGAAACGTCGTCTCTCGCCACACACCATTTGAAGTTTGTCGATGTAAGAACATCGTCATCTGCCTGAAATCAAGGTTTCAAAAATATAGTTAGTGTCGATTAAATTCAAATCGTTTTACAAATGAGATGGAAAAAATATATATAGTTAGCTACAAAAAGAGATCCGTACGTAGTTTATCTTACCCTACAAATAACAACGCAAACTAACAGACATAAGAGACGCAAGACACTCGTCGTTTTTGCCATGATAACTCTTAGTTCTTAATATCTAGATGTTTGGTTTGATGATACCCTAATTTTATATCTAGAATTAATCACGTTCTTGTGTCGAAAAGATTCAGAATACACAATCACTTGTGAATGAATGGAAAATTCTATTAATTAATTTTGTTCTTTCTAAAAAAACATGTAATTAAATTTCCATATATATTTATTTCTCTTTGCTACCAAGTTGCATTGGAAAACATGGGCAATTCTATTGAATAAATGATCTTCATATCTTTTGAACCTTTTAGAACTGGTTTTATTAAACAAAGTACAGGCATGTAGTCTAAAGCAGAAAGTTTTTTCTTTTTCTTTTCCACAATCAACATTTTTTTCTCGTGCGATGCACGGGATCGTATTTTAAAAGTGAAGAAAAATGATCAATTAATACATAACAAAAAAATATAATAGGAGATTAAAGTTAGAAGGATCCTTCACGGTTCAGTTTCAATTTTAATAATTGTTGAAAAATATAATTATTAAGTTATTAAAAAAAATATTAAAAATAAATAATTACAAAAATACCATTAGAGTTTCTTGGAATAAGTGATGTTTATATCTTTTGAACTTTTTAGTACTGGTTTTAATAAACAACGGATATGCATGCATTCTATAGCAGAAAGTTTTTTCTTTTTTTCAACGACTATCATTTTTTTCCCATGCGATGCACGTGATCGTATTTTAAAAGTGAAAAAAAAACGATTAATTTAATACATAATAAAACATATAATAGGAGATTAAAGCTGGAAGGATTACTCACGGTTCAGTTTCAATTTTGATAATTGTTGAAAAATATAGTTAGAAAATTAGTACAGAAAAAATATTAAAAATAAATAATTACAGAAATGGCATTACGGCTTCTTAGGGTTGCCCCAACGTTCTTTGCTTTATGTATACAGATAAATTCAAAGTCAGTTACAAATGGTATTTGAAATTTTGAACCCTAAACTTAGACACTAATAGTGAACTCTAATACCAACATCAATAATCGTAACTAGAAAGTTACTTAAAGGCCAAGGTGGTATGTGCAAAAGTTTATTCAAAGACAAAAGTTAGTAAGTGAGTATTGAATGTTTATTTCTGAAAATTGTGGTTGTTCGTAAATATTTTAGAAAATGAACTTAAATTGAAAAAATAGATCCATTGGTGCTTTTGAAAAAAATTAGTTTAAAACAATTTATTTTAAAGAAGCACAAGCAAAAGTTAATTTAACAAACACTATAAAACAGATTATGAGTAAAAAAAGATTATAATTTATTTTTAAAAGATTTTGCAAACACCACTTAAACGTAATATTGTAAAGTTGTAATTTTTTAAAAAAAAATTTTTTTAATATTTTTTTTAATATTTTTCTTTAAATATTCATTTTCTATATTATTTTAGTTTTCAGTTAAAACAACTATATGCCAATCAAACGACTATTATTAAAACGACTATTATAAAACGACTATTATTAAAATAATTGGTATTAAAACAATGATACATCAGTTTCACAATTTATTAAATTAATTATATATTATATTATTTCCATTGTAAGATTAACTAATTATTTAATTAAAACATTTCCAAAACAACTATTTGTTAAATGAACTATTTATTCAAATAAACTAAGAAGTAATGAAAACAATAACATTGTTGTGCAAAAAAAACTATATTGCTATACGAAAACAACCATATTGAATCAACTACAAATTATTGAAATCCACAAAAGCAAAAGCAAAAGCAAAAAAACACACCAAAATTCCAACAAAAACGACTATTATTGAAACCAACTACAACCGTAACGAAAACAACTATATCTTTTTGAGTAACACGAACATAATTTCAACAAACCAGCCTCCCAAACAATACCTCCTCCTCGAGGTCAATCTATTCCATTACAACGGTGGTGGAGGCGGTCTTCCGATGAGGATTCCAGGATGCTTCCAAAAATCGAAAGAATAAAAAAAAAAAAATACCAGCAGATCTGCTCATCCCTCAGAACGCAAGGGGGGGGGGGGGGAGTCGTTCGGTCTTAAAAACACAAAGCCCCCCACCCTCCAAAAATTCGGGGCTGATCAATGG
>NW_012194115.1:126458-141268 GCF_000504015.1 Erythranthe guttata | reverse complement strand
TGGGGAGACCGGAAGGCCGCCGTCCGTCCTAAATTCGGCGGCGTTGCCTTGTCGTTGTCGAGATCTGGAGCCGGCTTCGTCCTCTCCTTGCCCCACATCCGTCGGATTCCCAATTCGAGAAAGAAGAGAAAAGGGTCTTCCTTGTCGTAGTTGAGATGTAGCGCCGCCTTCGTCATCTTCACCGCTGCCGCCATCGAGCCGAGTGAGTTTCGGTTCCAAAAAAGAAGAGAAAAGATGATGGACATTTGAGAACGGCGGTTTGTGGGATTTGAGTACAGCAGTTTGTTGCAGCAAATATGGCTAGGGTTTGTAAATATAAGAGTTGGAAAATTAAGGATAATATAGGTATAACACTAATTAATTGTATTAATATTAATTTAATTAAATAATTAAGGGGGTTCTCACTAATAATGAAAATGATGCTATATCCACCTTTATATAAGTAAATGAATTGGGGGGTTTTTACTAATTATCCCTATATTTTAACTATGAAATATTAATAGCCAAGGACGAAACTAAAATGCTTGTTATAATATGCATTGATTTTAGGGGTCATTACAAATAAGCCCATCAATGGGTACTTATTCATAAAGAGATTCAGACAAAAAACTCCTTTACAAATAAGTCTACACATGGTCCAGATTTTTGGAAAAGACTACAATAACCCCTCATACTTTAATATGTTCCAATTTCATCATTAATTTAATTTAACCTCAATTTGACCCCAAATTTCACATATTATTCAATTTTGACCCAAATTTTTTTTTTCAAAAAACTTTTTTTTGCCGCCGGATTCCGACGTTGACCGACGCTAAACGTTGGTCTCCAGCATTGACTTTTCAATTTTTTTTTTCTTCCCGATTTTTCGCCGGTTTTCCGACGTTGACTTTTTTTTTTTTTTTTTCTTTCTCTGAATTTTTTTTTCGTTTAAACAACATTATTGTTGTGACTGACAATAATATTAACTATATTACTGCTAAACACAGTAAAATTAACTAAACAATAGTTTAACACAGTAATATTGTTATATGAATCTCTAGCACAGTAATATTAACACAACAAAACTCATTATTATTGTGTCATAGAGTAATATTACTATGTTGACCGTTCAAAAAATATAAACATAATAAAAAGCCAAAAGAATTAATATTACTGTGATTAACAGTAATATAACTATAACAACAGTAATATTACCGTCAACCACAGTAATTTTATTACGTTACACCGTGAATAACTCAAAAAAAAAACATCCAAACAAAACAATAATATTGATGTGGTTGACAACAATATTACTATAACAACAGTAATATTACCATCAACCACAGTAATATTATTGTTTTTACAGTAATATTATAATAATAAACAGTAATATTATTACGTTACTCCGTGAGTAACTCAAACAAAACAAAAACCCAAAAACTAATAATATTGATGTTGTTGACAAAAATATTATTGTGTTTACAATTATTTTGCTGCCAACGACAGTAATATAATTACGTTGACATGTCAACAAATCAAAAAGAATAAAAAAAATAACAAAAATAAAAAATAATAATATTACGTTAATTTACTGTCAACGACAAAACAATTACATAAATGTATTGTCAACGGCAGTACAATTACGTTAATTAACTGTCACTGACAGTATAATTATGTTAATTTACTGTCAGTGACGCACAATTACGGTAAAAATTTAACGGCGGACGTAAAAAAGAAAAAAAAAACCAAAAAAAAAACACTTAAAAAGTTAACACCTGAATCTGGCGGCGGAAAAAAAAAATTCAGACCGGCGTTGACCGCCGGTCAACGTCGTAAACCGGCGAAAAAATCCGGAAGGAAAAAAAAAGTTAAATTTTTTTTTCGAAAAGTCAACGCCGGAATCCGGTGGCAAAAAATTTTTTTTTGAAAAAAAAAGTTAAAATTGGATTTTTGTGACAAAATTGATTAAATTGTGGTTATAATTAAAAATTGGGTATAAATAGTTGGGGGTAATATTGTCATATACATGAATGTTTTCTTTATTTATAATAAATATTAAAGGGATAGGCTTATTGATGAAAGAGATATAACACATAAACCTAGAATAACAAAGATGCTTGATTGAGGACTTATGCACAAAAACCTCTTGATTTTATATCTAGTTAAGAACTAACTATCCGTTGCACTAAATATTATGATGAACCATTGTCCTTTTTTGTGCAAAGTCAGGAGAAGCTTTTCAATAACCAGGATGAATTAGATGTAGAAAATCTTTTATTACTCTGATTGTTCACATTCTATGTTATGAATCAGATGTAGAAATTTTTTTATTACTCTGATTGTTCACATTCTATGTTATGAAAACGCATTTTTTATCAATAATGGATGGTGTAAGATCTACACCCTCAAGACCTCACTCTAAAACCGTAATCTTTTAAGATTGTAAGAACGTACACAAGACGCTGTATCTTGTTTCTATGGTGGTAGAATTATGAACGGAATTTAGTTAACGTAGACGAGAGAGTTTGCGAGAGAGTATCAATTTATTATTAAAATGTAAGAGCATCTCCAATGTTAAACTAAAAAAAAACTCAAAAAGTCATAGGTGTTAAGTACCAAATGTGAATCTTAAAGTTTTATCTATCCTAATTGACAAGATTGAGATTTCATACTGCAAAGTCTTTCCCAATGCAACACTCAAGACTCAAAAAACATTATTAGGTGTAATTTATTATTGAGTTTTAAAATTAAAATTAAAACTATTAATTTATTAAAAAAAACTTATTCCGCCAAATTCCATTTCCGTTTTCATTCCTGATTTAATACAAATAGGGTTTATTTAGATTTATTCAGGAGAGAGAAAAAGAAGTAGATAGAGTTTTTTGTGAACATTATTTGTCAAATATTTTAACGAATAAATTTTAATTTGACATTTTTCCTTTTCGTTAAACCATTAACATATATTGTATACAAACTAGCAATGTCTATAGATCACGCGTATAATTCATTTATTTTAGGTCAGATGAATCACATTAATTCAATTGATTAAATTTTGAGAAAATTATTGTTAAAACAAATTAGGTAATTAATTAGTGTTTTTACCTGAAAGTCGAATCTTTAGAGAATCATTTAACTCCAACAAAGTAGTGTAGAAGAAGGTGAAAAAAGAGTAGAGCAATGATGAAATTCATTTACGGTTTGAAGATAATTTAATTATCTTAATTTTTTAATAGAAAGTAAAAGAAAAAATTGTATAAAATGATGAGTTGACACTTTAGAGGTCCGCGAGACGACACTCAAATTTAGAGTGTCATCTTAAGAGTCTCTAAAATTACGAGTGCCACTTAATTGCCACATCATTAGGAAAATTTTCTTAATATTTGCATTGGAGATGATATTTTAACAAAAATCTCCAAATATCTTACGTGGCATTCTAAGTATTAGAGATTGAGTTTAGCATTGGGATGCTTTAACCCTATTAGAGTTTGTTGCATTCATTTATATACAAGACCAAAGATCAATTAAGATCCTTTAGTTAAGTTATTAATTGATACTACTTTACTTATTAAACAAGAGTTTATGGCAAGATCATAAAATTAGCTCTGACTTCCATTTGATTCGCTCGTGATTCTTTGTCAATTAAGATTTCGTTGCGGATCCCAGGCGAGAGCTAGGCTGGACAGGACGACCTTATTGTGCCGAATGGCTGATCGAGGCCCCATCATCCGCTCATTGGGCGGGCGAGCTTATTGGGTTGGTGCCCTACGGGCTTTCCAGATGGCTGACCGAGGCCTCACTAAAAACATAGTTTGCTGTTTTTTTTTTCTTTTAGAAAAATCCGGTTTCAAAAGATCTTTCTCTATTCAACCAAATCTTATTTATAAAAATACTAGAAATGATGGTAAAGAAGCAAATTAATTCCTCCTCCACCAAGCCACTAGGGCCGAAACTGGGATCCTCTTGGGAGTCAATTTTCGTCCCCGACTTTTTATCCGTTGGTTAAACTTTATTTTCTCAATTAATTAGATAATACATTGGACTACAATACGGACCACAAGATAATAGGACGGCTATCAATAACTAACTAAACTCATACTCTAAAAAAATATATATATTTAATTAACTATTAATAAATATTTATTTTCATGAATTCCTTTTGGTAACTAATTTCCATCGAATAATTAATGTTTTCACGCACCCAATTCAACTGAGTTCACTTGACTCGGTATATGGATATTCTCTCATTGTGACATCAAAGCATAATGCACAAATTAAATATCTACATCAAACATCTAGGAATTATGTAGATTTTATGTTAAACAGTGATTAAATACACTGTTCAATTCAATTATCTAGTTCAATCTAAGCCAAATGTGCTATTAGAATAATTCAAAACAATAATTCCAAAATTATTTTATGTTCATGGTAATCAAGCAGATCACAACAATTTTACTAACTCATTTTTTGTTAAGTAATTTGTAAAACAATTTTAATTTTGCCTCGAAAAAGAATGCAATTTTGATTTAATTTATTTTTATTATCATTTATTTATTGCAAATATGAGGGTACTTTTTTACTTTTTAGATAAAAAATAACATGCATCATTTTGAATCGTAAAAGAATGACTAAATTGTAGAAAATTGGCGAGTTTTTGTCTCTGACAAAAATTGAGAATTTTCCAATTAAAATATTTTTTATCTACCTTTTATAAATCGTAAAAAATCGACAGAATTATGCCAAATTGAATTTATATTAAGATTCAAATTGAAAATTTAAGAATGATGATGAATTGTTGAATCGAACATGGACGACAATCTAAAAAATTAGATGTTTCCGAGTGAACATATTTGCATCTCGTATGGAGTAGAAAAAATTATAAATATATATACAGTAGAACCCTGACAAATTGATACTCGATAATTTAAAAATGTCGCTTAAATAATAATTTATTCCGATCCCGACTCGGTGTAACATACTAAATTATTATTTAAATAATTTATTATTTTGCTAAATTAATAAAATTTTGCTAGTCCCGAGTGAATGAATTTATAAATATTTAACTGTAATTGATTCACTCCTGCCTCCGGGTTGAACTAAGTTTCATCAATAATGATAGTATCACAACCATGTGCACTGAAAAACTAACATTATATATGGAATATCCATAACAATCTTTAACTCCAAAAATTGTAAAAAAATGAATAAACCCTCAATAAGATTCTTATGATATATCTTTATTGAATTATTACACTAATAAAACTGCGAAAAAAAAGTTGTCATCGATCAGATCATGTGGTGTCTCCTCAGTGTCTCCATAGCCTCGTCAACTTTTGCTCTCAGTGCATCCGGAACTTCTAGAAGTTCTAGGATCACCGTATTTTCAAGCTCCAAAATCATTCCGGTAACTTTAGGTGCGTTACGAGGCTCCAATGCCTCAACAAGAGGATATAGTCTTTCCCCTAAGAATCTACGCAGCCCTCGTGGCGTCAAACAAGAAATGAAACCGAGTTGCCCTTCTCGTGTCAGATAGACAAACTGATAGGCCATATGAGTAAGTGAAGAAATGGGGAAAATAGATTTGTTGATTTCTTCAGGATTATAACGCATTGCGTAATTTCTAAATCGAGATAAGAAAAGCGCTTCGTCGACGTCGTCTGGCGTGAAGTAGGGATGCGGCGCGTATAGGTCAAAGAGTGGTTCTGGATCAACCGGGCGGTCGTGATAATACAACCATCCCACGATCATCTGTAATTAATACATAAAGTTTTCAAATTCATTTCAGATTTAATTTTCGATTATAATAAATTTAGCATTTTGATTATGTCATTTTATGTCTTAATTGAAAAACGGAGAAAAACAAGCACTACTAGAGCCAGGATTTATATAAAATAAAATAAATTTAAGAAATGTTAGTAGATGCGGAGGCTAGTCTTATGCTGATTCCGCCACTGAAAACAAGAAACACAACAAAGACACAAAAGTAGACGAACTGTTAGTGAAAAACTTGTAACGGACACATAAAATTCTTACCAGACATGAGATTGGAGATAACATAATTCCGGTGATTTGATGAATTTGCTATGAATTTTTATTACTTTAGAAGCTAATTGTAAGTATGAACTAATAAGAAGACGAAACAAATATGATAATGCAGGGTATGGTGTTGCGGCCGGATTTGTGCAGACATATATAGGCTTGAAAAATGTGGATTCGGTTATTAATTTGCGAATTACCACCGCTTATAAGGTAAGAAATCTCTGTCGAATTCTACTTTGTAAAATTTCAATGACGGAATAAGATTGTGCTGCAATCTTTAGAAAGTATAGTAAGCATAATAATGCGACGCAGTAGCCGAGAAGAGTCTAATTTTAATGGATGTAAATCTCAAATAATTCAAAATGTATGAAACTGAGAATTGTTTGCTCATATAAAATAAAAATTCAAGCTATGTCTGGTTCGTGGATTTTGAAACGAGGAAAATAAAAATACAAAAGTAAATGAAAACAAAGAATTTGAAAATTTCTAGTATGTTTGGTTGCTAAGGAAATTTGATTTTTTTTGTGAAAAATCATTTTCTTTACCCAAGCATGCGTGTTTGTCGAGGTGAACTACAACGATAATTGGGTGTTTTCACATTTTCCCCGAAACAATTGACCTAATATTTTGTCTCATAACCAAACAAGAAATCTATTTTGCATAATTGATTCATCTTTCACTTAGCATTTTCCTTTATCTGAACAGAATCTCAGTGTTTAAGAAGTATGAATCATGCGGTAGAGCTGAAATAGTAAAATTCATGAAATAGTAATACAAAAAATTGACGCCAATACATTATTCAACCGAATCAATAGGAAAAAATATAATTAAATACAATAAAAAAAATGCATCCATTCAGCTTGTTTTAATAAATTGTACGGGAAATGAAAAAAGATAAATCAAAATTTTGCCATACGAACTAAAAATCACGACAGTGCCTATGCCACCGGAAGCAATACTTTAGAATGAGCTAAACTTATTGGATTAACATGTAAGCTAATAAAATGCATAGTTTTAGAAGGTGGGAGGAAGGAAGAAGAGGAATCATGTTTGTTCATGGTTTACTTAAGCGTGTTTGTTTAGTCGGTAATTCGTAGAGTTAATTGCATAGAGCCTCGTGTATAATATCTAATTGCTGAATAAGTTCTCGTACTAGTTTTCTTTTAATCAATTATCCTCCTAAGTTGCATATTTTATAGTCCACCTCTCCCTAATCGAGATAATCATATTGACTTAAAGAAAATAACTAAAGTACTCCTAGCTATATATACATATAAATATTTAACAGAAAAAAAAATTATAAATAAAATATTATTAAAAAATAAAATTGTTAATCTAATAAGAAAAGGAGGGGACGGTGCACTGTGATATAGCCAAGTGTATTGTGACGGCCGAGAAGAAGAAGTTCGCCGCAACGAAGAAGATGAGGAAGATAACAAAGAGAACAAATAAGGTGACGGTATTGACGAGGAGAAATAACGACCAATATATATATATATATATATATATATATATATATATATATATATATATATATATATATATATATAATTGAATACCACACCGAATTAACGGTTCGATAATCGGTATGTACGGATTTTTGTTTTTCGTAATTAAACCTTACCTCAGAGGTCACATAAATAGGGAGTCTTTAGTGTTGAGTCGTGTGCAAGAACGGCGTATCACATAAAGAGGGAGTCTTTAGTGTTTTATTAAGTCCTATTAATGTACACTTAAATCTGAACTAGTTTTGCAAGTGTAGGGTACATTTGTATGCGAACTACATTAAATTCTTGTGTTCTTTATTCTGCTTTTAGTAGGTTAGTTACTGTGACAACACAAGAATTCCGTTACCACACCTAATGTCGTAACACGTAGTCTGTCTCAACAGATGAGTGAACTTTAATAGACATTTAAATTCAACTAGTTCAATTGTTTTCTAATTTACAGAATTATTCAGACGTCCAAACATTTCCAATTTAGAGAATTATGAATATTCATATTGTGTTTATATTTACCATTGGAGCAAAGTCACACTTTCAACCACTAGTTGTCTTTTGAGGACGAAAATACCAACGCCAAGAACTAAGTTGTCATCAACAAGATATCCACTTGATTTATACCTCAATTTGTTTTAAAGATTAATTTTGAAAATCCCATTCAAACTTTGTTCTTAAATGACACGTCAATTTACTCAAAAATAAAGATGTTCATCTAAAATCTGATTATACAGAAAGATGGTGAAGATGACATTAAACTATGAATCATGGGTAAAGAACGGGTCTCTCACATAACCAGGAATGGGGAAGCAAGGTTGTTGTCATTTTCATTACCCTAGGGATTACGAGTTTATTTCCAAAAATCAATATCATAAATAAGTAGCTTTTGGGAACTATAAATATGATAGAAAAATAATTAGCAAGATACCATTTGTAATATGTGGGTTCAGGTTCCCTAAGCATGAGTTTTATTTCCAAAAATCAATATCATAAATAAGTAGTTTTGAGAACTATAAATAGGATCGAAAAATAATTAGCAAGATACCATTTGTAATATGCGACCTCAAATTTCCTAAGGATGTTTAGAAAGATGATCATTTGTCACACACTTTTCTGCTTTAATGTAATCAACCTAGGGGTTTACTAAGTTTACAATTTTATTTGGTTGGTTACAAATGAAATTCTATTGTTATATATACTCCATCTGTGTGATTGATGACATGATTGATTTAATACAATGATTGAGAGTGGTTTTGTAGAGCATTTCATATTCTACGAACATTCTAGAATGTAAGTATAATTGAGAGTTCATAGGGACCTCCTAGAATTTTTTACGACTTGGGGACAAGGCCCTACCTACAAGTGGTTTTTCTTTGGGATAGTTTTCCTATTCCAATGAGAACCTCTTTAAAGATACCAAATATCACAAAGCTTGACCCAAACGTAGGCGAAGTGTCACACGGAGGGGTTAGTTGACATGAGTGATAACAACTAAAAAATAAATGGCTGGTATAAGTAAAAGTTTCAAAATGAAAAAAATTGAAAAGAATTAGTTTAGGCGAGTACAAACAAACCACAGAAGTGACATTGTGATATATCAGTTCGCGTTGCTCATCCTCTGAATCAGTCTGGTATGTCTCACAATCGCGAGGAAAAGCAATAACTCGACATGCACTCGTGAAGTTTAAAATTGGGAAGAGAATGAGGAGGCATCAAGACATATTAGGTTGTCACTTAGTTTGGAGGGTCAATCTAAATTATTTTGAAATTTAGGTTTCGATAAAATGCTTTATTTAGGCTGTCACTTATGTTGATTAGGAAATTATCCGACCCGAAACCCGAAAACCCGAAACCCGAAACCCGAAACCTATTTAGATATTGAGTTAATTTAAAAGCAATTAGTTGGCCTAATAAACATGTGGAGTTGAAATTAGGATGACCGGATTCTCGACCCGCCCCAACCCTTTTGCAAGCTGCCCACCAGCATGTTGGCATTAATATAATTTTTTCAGAAAAATTAGAGAAAACCCCACATCTAAGAAATATAGTTAAGGAAACACCCCACCCAAAAATAATTAGAGAAAACTCACTTAGCTAATATTCCACCCATGTGATATTTTTATAATTATAAAACTACCCTTAATTGTCTATTATACTCTTTCAAAACCCTAATCTTATTTTGAATTTTGTATCCGCTGCTTTCACGTTCCAGCTTTTCTCTCTGTTTTGTTTTCTTTTTTTTTTTTATCTATTTTCTCCGGCAATCTTCTCCCCGCGGATGTCGCCGCCGCCGCCTGAAGATGGAGAAAGAAAGAAGAGGAAGCACTAGTCGTCGGCGTGTGGAGGAGAAACACTCTTCTTTCTCAACAGCCTGTTCCACTTCGTCAGCGTGTGGAGGAAGAAGAAGAGGAACAGGTTGTTGAGAAAGAAGAGGAAGCACTCGTCGTCGGAGGAGAATCAACGGAAGTTGTTGATGAATATATTTGTTTTTTTTGTATGAATTATTTATTTTATTCTTGTTAAGGATTGGTTGATTGTGTGGTGCGACGGTGTGGTGACAATGGGGAGGCAGATTTAGGGTTTTTTTGTGGATCAGGCGGAGGACGACGCGTGTAGAGAAATTCGCGCAGACTGCAATCTTAATCAACTATGTACATGTTCAATAGTCGATTAAGCTAATCGACTATGCTCTGGTAGTCGATTAAGGTTGATCGACTCCAATTTTTTTTTATTTTTTTTTTGGATTTTTTGTTTATTGATTCCAATTGTATAAATCATTTATAATGTTTGTATATTTTTTTTGTTTTTGTAATATATAGTTGATTTTGCATTTTTTCGGAGTTGTGATTTGTTATTTTCAGTAGCAGATTCTTAATTAATCGACTATGCTTCACATCATAGTCGATTAATATGATTCATTGACTCCAATTTTGAATTTTTTTTTGAATTTTTTTTTATTGATTCCAATTGTATAAATCAATTATAATGTTTGTATATTGTTTGGTTTTTGTAAAATATAGTTGAGTTTGCATTTTTGTAGTTGTGATTTGTTATTTTTAATAGTCGGTTCCTTAATCGACTATAGTTCATGATAATCGATTTAATATGATTCATAATCGATTAATATACCTGATAGAGAAAAAAAGTTAAAAAAATAGAAATAAACATAAATGAATAAATTGAATTTTATAAAAAATAAATTATAATAATAATAAAATGATAACTTAAAAAAAAAAAAAGACACGATTGGGTCATGTGGTGGATAGTGCTGGTGAAGTGGCAAAAGAGGGACATAATTGAAAAATTGAGTGGTTGAAATTAAGAGTAGATTTTTCTCAAATGGTTCAAAATAGTTTGGATCTCTCCCTATTAAAAGAAAAGTATCGAGGGGTTATATCGAAGAGTCCCAAATTTTTTATCTCTATTTTCCTTATATATCTTCTTCTTTCTATCAACTTATTTTTTCTAGGGGTCTTAGGATATAGGTCACTGGTGACAAAACTTATTTGAACTAAATGACAAGTCTAACTAAACATTTGCTTCACATCCTTTATAAAATTCATTCCAAAAATGCCCCTCCACTCACAAATTCGAAATATTCATTAAGTAAATTCCAAATTGAATTTATCATTTTATTTATTATGCATTTATAGTTTCATATTTACATCTAATATTTTTTTTCTTCAAATATCCGTTTGTCTTCATTTTTCTCGTTATTTATTTAAGCATTTTATACACTAGTATAAAAATTTCTTTATTTTTTTCCTTCTTTTTTCTACATAATATTGAGAATTACAAAACAAATGTTATCTTTTTATTTTTTTAATTTCAATTTACATATTTTTCAATTTTTTAGTAGTAGACTATGGTATACTACGACGTACTGTAGTATACTATAGTGTACTGGTGTACTATAGTATACTACGGTGCAATATAGTATACTACGATATACTATACTTTACTACCAAACCCTAGCCACAAAAAACTCCTAGCCGTCGCAAACCCTAGCAGCCAACGCAGCCGCCGCCAACCCTAGCAACCCACTCTCGCAGCCACCGCGACTATAGTCAACCTACCAACTTTGGAAAAACCCAAATCAACCAAAATCTTTCAAAACACAAGGAAATTAGATCCAATTGATTAGTCAAAAAATATTTTCCATAATATCTCAACCATAATCACAACCCCCACCACACCTTCCACCCGCCGCCGCCGACTCCAACCGTCTCCACCGTCTCCACCGGCGGCCGCCGCCTCCACCCGCCACTGTGCCTTCACCGGCCGCCGTCGCCTCCACCCGCCGCTGCCGCCTCCACCAAACCCTCGCGATCCACCGCCGGAATTGCAGATCTGTTGCCCACCGACCATAGCCGCCGTCACCAGCCCAACCATTATTAAGGGGCGAGAGATGTGGAGAGATAGAGATTGAGAGATGGAAAAAAACGAGAAGGAGAGAACGAGAGGGAGAGAACGAGTGAGAAGCGGAGAGAAAAGAATATAAGAGAAATAAATCTGATAAGTTGGAGAAACGTGAATATATATATTATATTTAGGGTACAAGGGCAAACTAGGGATTACAAAAAATTAAAGGATGTGGCTCATATATTATTTAAAAATAGGGATTTAATTAAAAGGTTAAATTTAAGGTTGTCATTTAGTTCAAATTAAGTTTGATTTGAGGGGCTCTTAGCATATTACCCCTTTTTCTTAACATAGTCTCCGCAAGTTACTACATTTATGGAATTAATTATACAAACATACACACACCTGAGACCGGCAACAAAAGAAAAAAAAATTAGAAAAGAAAATTTAAAAAAAGAAAAAGAAAAGTCATAATTGGATTTTTGTAGTCAAAATTGATGAAATTGAAGTTAAATTGTGGTACAATTAGTAAATGGGTTTAAAAGGTTGGGGGCCTTTTTGTCATACGCATTAATTTTGCCTTCATTTATAGTACATATTAAGGGGATAGACCTACTGACGAAAAAAATATGTTTTCTGAACCTAGAATAATAAAGATGGTTGATCAGGAACTCATGCAACCCCTAAAAATAATCACACAAATTAAGTTAAAACCTAATTTAATTTAGGGGTTTTATGATTAACCCACTCAATCAATTTTGTAAGAGGCCTAGATCCATTTTTTATTCCCATTTGCGGGATAACCCCTTCATAAAGCAGAATACCTAAATTACCCCAATTCGTGTCTTTTTAAGATTTTATGTTAATTTTTTTTTCAGTTTCTTACTTTCGGTTACGCTTTAAATATATTTTTTCTTTTATTTCGATTTTTTTTAAATTGGATTTTTTTGATTTATTTATTGTATTTCAATTTTTTTTAATGGGTTCATTTGATATACACCCCTCATATGGAAAATATATAGGGATAAGTTCACCCCTAAAACCTTCCTTTGAGATACCCCTGGAGAGGCAAAACTACTATTGTGCCCTTAAATGCAATTTTCGCCCAACTGCACTTAGTAATTTCGCCAACTGCATTCAGCACTATAAGCCAACTGCATTTGGTATTTTTGGACCCTACGTTTATCATTTTTACAGATTTTTTTAATAAAAAATATAAATGTTTATTTTAATTATTACTTTTTATATATATCTTTTTTTTAATTTTTAATTTTTTAATTTTTTAATTTTTTTTTTTAGTTTTTTAATTTTTATTTTTTTTTAAATTTTCAATTTTTTAATTTATATATTTTTTTTATTACTTCAAATTTTAATAAATTTAATGTATTGAAAGTATACTACACATGATTATAGTATACAAGTTATATAGTCATGTATAGTTTTATGTAGTCATGTACTGTCTTTTTGCCTCAAAATTCATCTACAACAATAATACAATTCACAATTTGAAACTTGATATTATAAATCCACAAACCAACAAATGAAAAACACAATCACATGCATATATTCTTCAAACATAAACAAACATTACTGTACATTAAAAAACATTAAGCATACATATAACTATATGTGACTATAGTTATTCTACAATTATCTATACTTATGTATATTGCCATAAAGTCTGAAGTACTGTAGCGTGAATGTAACTTCACATGACACTTCTCTGCAAGTTATACAAATAACAAAACCTGTGAGAAAAAAATACGAGTTAAAGAAAACGAAGAACAAAAATAGAACAAGCAAATTACATTACATGAATTTTTATAAAATACAGAAACAATGAAAATCATTTCATTTGACACATTTACTTTAGTGAACTATAACCCCATATGGTCAACTATAGTCACATGTAGTTATGTTTCTTCTTGTTACAACATGTGACTATATATGACTACATGTAACTATATAGTCAACTATAGTCACATGTAGTTATGTTCATTCTTGTTACTACATGTGACTATATATGACTATGTAATTTTCATCTTATAAATGCAGTAAATATATACAAACCAAAAAAAAAAAAATCTCCCACCACCGTTCTACTCCGCCACCCAACTCAAGGAAAACAATTCATCAACCAATTCATTTTATTACACAAAAAAAATACCTAAACAATTGCGTAAATCATCAATTCTAATTTTTTCACGTAGTTCGAACTTAATACAAGTGCCCAACATCAATCCATGAAACAATAAAAAATTACAACGAATTACCTCATACAGATTAGAGACTGGTGCGGCGGAATACATCGGAATATTGATTATGTTCATCGATTGCGGCCGGAATACAGATCATATTCTCCGACAATACAAATCGTCGTCGAAATACGGATCCCGTGCAACGGCAACATATTTGTATATATTTACTTTTTAAAAATCGAGTTCAATTAAATATTTACATTATAAATTAACTCATAACCAATAAATACAGAGAAAATACATAATTACGTGCATATGTTACTACATGTCCCTACATGTGACTATATATGACTATAGTTAAATCTTTATATATATTCAAAATATACAGAACCATACACGAGACACCTCTACCATTAGGTATGATATGGTATCATTTATACCACCCAAATCTCGAAAAAGAGTAGCTGCTGGATTGTTGTAAGCCATACAGGTTTCCAAAAAAACAAATAGTAAACCAGTAGATAAAGGAAATTAAAAAAGTAAACCAGAAGAGAAATAGAAAAAAAATCAATTTCCACAATCTTCAAAATGTCACATAAAATAACAAAAAGAAAGCGCATATATATATATATATATATATATATATATATATATATATATATATATATATATATATATATATATATATATATATATATATATATATATATATATATATATATATATATATATATAT
>NW_012194115.1:53706-106143 GCF_000504015.1 Erythranthe guttata | reverse complement strand
GTATTAGTATTGATTTTTGTGTTAATATTATAAGTATTGGTATAAGTATTAATAGTAATATTAATTTTGGTATTAGAGGTGGTATGGACTATTATACGTCGCAATATGGACAGTGAAGAGTAGAGGTGGCACGGACTATTATATGTCGCAAAATATGGAGAGTTAAGAGTAGATGTGACATAAAGATATTCATCAAGTCGGAATAGACGACTAATATATTACTTGCAATATTGGCTACTATGAAGATTTTCAGGGTATATAAATGTACATAAAAATTGTATATTGTGACCCACATTTGTTGTTTGTATCTTTTACATGTATATTTATTTTACCGTATTAGTTTATTTTCACTTTATACTAATTTTATTATCTACTCCACTAACTTTTTTTAAACAAGGTGATTTAGAACATAAAGTATTTATTTTGTACACTTTTAGGTGATTATGTTTCAGTAATTTGTACCACTGATTGCATTTGAACAATGTAAAATATGCATGTTACTCGCAAAGAGTGTTAGAACAACTCCAGTGGAGGAACTAAATGGCTATCAAACAAAAAAACTACCACTTTGATACTCTAAAATTAAAAAAATCCTCCTCCAACGGAGACATTAAAGTGAGAATTATTTTGATACTCAACCACCCGAGGTGCAAAAATAATCCCTAGAAATGAGGTATAAAAAATATAACCCCTTTATTAACCTATCACTATTTGACATGTGGAACTTAAAAATATAATTATTCATATATTTAAAATTTGAGAATTTATTTGATACTTGTGGTTGGAGTGATCTTTTTCTTTTTAGAAGCAAAAATGTATATCAAATGAATGTTTAATGCTCCATTTTGATATATTTCCATTGGAGTTGCACTTATAGACGATGTCAATGCATGTGCTATAAAACACTACTTTGATAATTAAGTTTCTGTTAAAGATACAAACTATTGGACGAGACAGTTGTACCGTTTAGGTATGATAATGTATCTTATTTTTTATATCACAATTTATGTACTTTATATTTCCTTTTTATCATTTTTTTTATATCGGTAGTTAAATCAAATGGAATTGATTTTGTTTTTAAACTTTTAAGATTATATCATATTATTTATCAATTATTCAAAGTTTTCCTTCGATAATTTGATCTAAAACATATTTTCATTTTTTATATTACCGTCATGTATCGCATTAACATTCTCTTTTCATACATACAAGTGTTTGATTTACCTCATTGGCATGTTTTTGTCATTAAAAATTTGTACTTAGAATTGATCCCCGTGCATCGCACGGGTGAGTTACTAGTTATGTATTATTCAATAATGGCGGACTTATACTTCAATAAATTTTAAATCTACAACTTAGAAAATATGCGAGAAAAATATTCACTAGAAAAATAATTGGCCGATTTTTCTCTTAGAAAAATCAGGTTTCAAAAGTTGTTTATTCATCAACCAAATCTTGTATATAGAAGTACTTCAAAGAGTTGTAAAGAAGAAAATCAATTCCTCCTCCACGAAGTCACTAGGGCCGAAATTGGAATACTCTTGGGAGTCAATTTTCGTCCCTACTCCTCATTATCCATTGGTTGAACTTCATTTTTCCAATGAATTAGATAATCCATTGAACTACAATACGAACTATAAGATAAACTAAAGGATGTGCTTCTAATAATTAACTAATTAAATTCAAATTCTAATATATATATATATATATATATATATATATATATATATATATATATATATATATATATATATATATATATATATATATATATATATATATATATATATATATATATATATATATATATATATATATATATATATATATATATATATATATATAGAGCTCTACATATATAGATAGTGAGTTCTTTTGACACAATATTGGAATATCTCTCAGTGTGACAGCAAATCAGTGTGTATAAATATATGTGTGTGTCAAATATTGAGTGAATAAGAGAGCATGTATTTTGGTGAGAGCAAGAAAGAATGTAGATCACATTAAATAGTGATTAAAAAATGTCCGTTCCAATACATGCCAAATGTGCTAGTACAATAAATTCAAAACAATAATTTCAAAATTATTTGGTGTGTATCGTAATCAAGACAAATCATAATAATGTTGCTAACTCATTTTTTCTTAAGTAATTTCGTAAAATTTTGTATTTTGGTTCAAAACAATTTTGATTTAATTTATTTTTTATAGTTACCATCATTTACAATATTTTATTTTAGGGTCTATTAGATATAACCCCCTTAGTCTTACAAATAATAGGGTAGACCCAAACTCAAATTTGTTATTTTGATAAAAACCCATATTTTTCTAAATTACATCAGTACCCTCAATCAAATCCCACAAATCCCGTTACTTTACCTTTTGAAATAATATCAAATCCCTCCCCATTTTCCCGTTAAAACAGTATCCCCACAAACCCACTACCAAAATCTGCAAACGTCCCAAAGAAAACCAGAAATTTATACACCGGCGATTGACGATTTTCTGCACTCCGAAATCCCTCCCTATTTTCTCGATGGGTTCGCCGCTTCCCTCTGACCGCCACCACCTTCGTCACCGTTGTCGCCGGTGGCCAACGACGATAACAACGATATTGGCCATAAGCAACACCTCCACCACCGCATAGTCCTCCACCACCACCAATACATCCGACCACCTCCACCTCCAAGACCGCCAAAAACGACTAAGACCTCCGCCGCTCCCGCCTCCAAGGTCGTAACAATCAATTTAGGAGTGATATCGTCGTTGGCCGCCGTCGCCGCCGCCGTCACTGCTCGAAACTAGGGTTACTCAAATCTAGGATTACTCAAATCTAGGGTTTTGATAATTCTTCGGCCCATAGTTGATTAACGAGATGCATAGTTGAATTACATCTGTATTAATAGACTATCTCATATCATTTAATAGACTATCCCACTGATATAATTTGACTATGGATCTCGTTAATCGACTATGGGCCGAAGAATCATCAAAACCTTAGATTTGAGAAGTGGCGGCGGCGGATTTGTGTTTTAAAATTAATAGACTATCTCATATCATTTAATAGACTATCTCATATATCTAATTCGACTATGGGTTTAGTTATTTGACTATTGAGCCGAAGAATAAACAAAATCCTAGATCTGATAAGTGATGGTGGCGGATTTGTGTTTTAATATTGTTAGACTATCCCATATCATGTAATAGACTATCTCATTGATCTAATTCGACGTTGGATCTCGTTAATCGACTATGGATCCCGTATTATTCAACCACATAGTATATTAATAATTTCATATAGTACATTAATCTGTGATAGTATATTACGGTTATAGTAGTGATATTAAATTGTTTTACAAACAATATACCACTTAAATGACAAGAACATTGAGAACAAAACCAACGTAAAGTAATTCCAACATAACCAATAAAATAGTACATTAATGATCTCATAATTTCAATCTAGGGTTTTGATAAAATACTTAAAACACATCATAACACAATCAAACCAATATGTCGAGTTAAGAAACTCTTGTACATTAATAATCTCATAATAGTATAATAAAATGATAATGGTAGTATCATACGGTATTCATAATAGTATACTACTGTATTACAACGGTTTAACACTTAACCGAAGTTACCGAGCCATTACATCGTAAACACGACATTAATTAAACATATCAAATCTTAGGGTGGTTTGGAAAATAACAACCATCGGAATCATTTGAATTCATTGAGTTTATGTCCTCGTCGCTATCATCAGGAATGCAGTCGACTTATTTTTCGAACAACTGCACAAAGCCTCCATTCAATGCCTCACTTCCAGTGGCATCAACGGCTCCAACTAGTTCACCCCCACCCCCTGTTCCATCATCATCAGAAATAACAACATCAGCATCATATGAACTTAAAAAATGCAGAATACAAATAATTGATTAAATAGACTACCAAATACATTCCAATGTACTACCGAATACATTAAAATTGACTGATGTAAACAAACAAAACAACTATCAGTCAGTTTCAACTTCATCAACTCGACCACACCAAATATTTATTTCGATTACTGCGTAAACCAACTACGACACTCATATAAAACAACTCTGGTCCGACTGCGTGAACCATCCTCTGGCAACTATGTGAATCCTCTTCCAAACAAACATCATCAGACAAAATAAGGATGTATATGTGACGACGTAATTTTTTTAAGAAACGATCTACTTTACTGCCAATCTAATCAATGTATCAACACAAATCTTAAAATGTCTACCCACCATAACACAACAACCCCCGCACAAATACAACGAAAATAAAAACGAAAAAAAAAATTCATACCCGCTTAACGACGGACAACGATGAACGCTCAGATCCGAACCTACCTCCACGCCGGTGAAAACTTCTTCAAAGCCGATGGAAACGATGAATTGATGGAGAAATTCTTCAAAACCGATTGTACACGTTGTGATAATAACGAAACCGCCAATATACTCACGTAATTTTATTCCGTGATTTTAGGCAACGTATCAGCAATCTCATATCACGTCGTTAAGGAAATAAATGTCGTTAAAAAATAAAGCAGGGGTATTAAAGGGAAATTAAATAATATATTGTGCCAAGTTGGCATATTTGGATGTATATGAAAAAGGGAAAAATTAATTGGATCTACCTCATTAGAAATATAAACAAGGGGTTATCCCTAATAAACCCTTTATTTTATTTCAAATAAGAGGGTATATTTTATGTTAATGAGATATAACCTCCTCATTAGGAAAAATATTAGGACTAACCACCTTACATTATTTTTAATGGGTCAAACCCACTCACAATTAGCAATTACTGAACTACCCCCATAATTTCTAATAGCAATGACCCCCCCCCCCCCCCCCCCAACTATTTTTCCCAAAGCTGCATGCATATCTTTATCCATTTCATCAAAATAATTTATCCTCAATTTCCGCTACGATGCTATATTTGTGCAAAGAAAATCGCCAAAACAAAATCTGCAAATATAGCGGATCATTTCGTTGACGCGACAATGCCCTAGTTTGCTACATTTCTTCAAAAAAGAAAAACAACAAATAACATTTTGTGTGAGAATCGTTGAGAAATACAGGTCAACAACAACGGTGAAAGGTAGCAAGAAGAAGACAGGTAGTTTCCTATACACTCATCGCTCCCCTCGACGTCCATTAGCCTAATTTATGTACATTTACCACATAATTTCTGTTTCTGACACCCTCTTCAGCGACTTCGAAGGACAGAATCGAGGTCTCCTACAGAAACGGTATACAACGGTACGCGACGACCATATGCGACGGTTCGCAATTCTTCCATGGTTGATTACTCAAAAATGGAGTTTGTAAACACGATTTTTTTTAGATCTACAGATCTATGGTCGCACTATTTGTTGACTCATAAATATTTGTTTCCTATGAATTTTTTTTATCAGAGTCCAAAACAAAGAAAAGATCAGTGTTGTCGAAAACATAAAATATTGTAGTCATCTACACTCAGAATCAACTATAAAATCGGTAGTTCACTATATTTTTCCCAAAGTCAACTATAAAAATTAGATAGTCAACTATAATTTTTACGATGTCAACTATAAAAAAATGGTAGTTAACTATACTGTTGTCAGAGTCAACTACAAAAATAGATAGTCAACTATAATTGTTCAAATGTCAACTATAAAAAAATTGGTAGTCAACTATAATTTTTCCATTAATTCACCATATTATTTTTCAATTTAAGATACTATGGTGTTATAAAATTGAATACTCATGATAAAAATCTCATCTTCATGAAAATATGAATTTCATAGAGTAGAAAGTAAATTGATTTCAACGACCAAAAAATCAGATATAGAAGAAAAGGTACAGTAGTGAGAAGAATAGAGGAAAAAAATGAAATAGAAACCACGAGAAGAGAGGAATTGAGGGAAGATAAAGAAGAGAGAGAGAAAGAGAGAGAGAGAGAGAGAGAGAGAGAGAGAGAGAGAGAGAGAGAGAGAGAAGAAAAAGATACGGGAAAAGAGGAAATTGGGGAGGAGAGAGAAGAGAGAGAAGGGAAAAAAGAGAGAGAAGATAGGACAGAGGAGAGATGAGAGAGAAAAATAAGAAGAATAAAAGAACGACTCAAATATTGAGGAAAATAAGGAAGAAAGAGAAATTAATGGAGAATATAAAATGACGGATATGAGAGAAATAAGGAGAAGAGAGAGAAAGTTGGACAAAAATATGGACAAAAAAGGGCATAATGGGCATTAACATAAGCTTAAGGGGGTCACACAATTCAGAAAATATTAAATGGGTTTGTCTACAAAGGCTCAATTATAAATTGGACCCATACTATATTATTTTACCTAATGAGGGGGTTATCGCTCATTTTCCCTATTTTATTTTGACATAAAATATAAGATACATTTTGAATAGTAAAAAATGGACTAAAAAGTAGAAAATTGCATTAAATCGTAAACAAATCGAAAAAATCAAGCCATATCCAATTTCTATTAAGATTCAATTGAAAATTTGAAAACATAAATGAATTGTTTAATCGAATTGCATCGCCGACGATCTCAGAAATAGTTGTTTCCAAGTGCATTTGCATTTCGTATGGCTAAACTTGTATGGACTCAAGAATGCATATAAATAATTGGTTCACTCCGAGTTTAATTAAGTTTCATCAATAATGATTATATATGGAATATCCATAAGAATCTTTAGACAGTCCAAAATTTGTCAAATATAAATAAACCCTCAATAAGATTCTTGTGATATATATTTATTGAATTATTTATTACACTAATATAACTGCGAAAAAGAGTTGTCAGCGGTCAGATCATGTGGTGCCTTGTCAGGATCTCGATAGCCTCGGCAACTTTTGCTGTCAGTGCATCCGGAACATCTAGAAGGTTCAGGATCATCGTATTTTCCAGTTGCAAAATCATTCCAGTAACTTTCGGTGCATGAAGAGGCTCCAATGCCCGAACACGAGGATATAGTATGCCACCCAAGAATTTACGCAGCCCTCGTGGCGTCAAACAGGAAAGGAAACGGAGTTTCCCTTCTCGTGTCAGGTAGATAAACTGATAGGCCATACGAGTAAGTGTAGAAATGGGAAAAAGAGATTCGTTAATTTCTTCAGGATAAAAGATCGGTGCGCGATTTCCAAATCGAGATATGAGTCGCGCTTCGTCGACATCGTCTGTTGTGAAATCAGGGTGCGGTGCGTCTGGGTTGCCTAAGAGGTGATCAATCGGGCGATCGAGAAAATACATCCATCCCACCATCATCTGTAGTTAATACATAAAATTTTTCAAATTCATGTTAGTTTTAATTTTTTATTACAAAATATAGGCTTTTGATTGTGCTATTTTATGTCTTAATTGAGAAAAATTGAGAAAACAAGAACTACCAGAGCCAGGATTTTAGATTCCAGATTTGGGGGTGGTTTAATGTTATTGTACACAATTATATTTATATTTTATACTAAATAATAGAAATGTTAAGAGCTTCGGAGACTGGCCCTATGCTGGTTCCGCCACTGAAAACAAGAGACACCACAAATACACAAGTAGATGAACGGGTAGTGAAAAACTTGTAGCGGACATATTAAATTCTTACCAAACATGAGATTGGAGATAACATGATCCCGGTGATATGATGAATTTGCTATGAATTTTATTGTTGTAGAAGCTAACTGTAAGTATGAACGGATAAGAAGAGGAAACAAATATGATAATTTGGTATGCTGCTGCTGCGGGATTTGTGCAGCGAAGGCGTCTATTATATAGGGTTGAAAAATGTAGATTCGGTTATTAATCTGCGGATTATCACCGCTTATAAGGTAAGAAATCTTTGTTAGATTTTACTTTGTAAAAGTTAATTGACGGAATAATATTGCGCTTTAATATTTACATAGTATAGTAAGCATAATAATGCGATGCAGTAGACGAGAAGAATCTAATATTAATGGATGTAAATCTCAAATAATTGAAAATGTAAGAAACTGAGAATTATTTGCTCACTGAAAATAAAGATTGAAGCTATGTTTGGTTCGTGGATTTTGAAACGAGGAAAATAAAAATACAAAAATAAATGAAAACAGAGAATTTGAAAATATCTAGTATGTTTGGTTGCTAAGGAAATTCAATTTTGTAGAAAATCATTTTCTTTACCCGAGCATGCGTGTTTGTCTTTTTACGTGTAGATTTCCTCACTTTTTTTTTTTGTTGCGGAAAATGTATTTCTCTTATTTCAGTGACAAAATGTTTTAACATTGTTTTCCCGAAATCAGTTTTGGAATATTTTGCCTCATAACAAAACAAAAAAGCTATTTTACATAATCGTTTCATCTTTTACTTAGCATTTTCCAGGATCCGAACAGACTCTCAGTGTTTAAGAAGTAAGAATCATGCGGTAGAGCTGAAAAGGACTTCTTGAACATATGGTCATGGTTGCTAAGCTTGGGCTCGAGAGAGAGAGGTGGGCTTTTGGGCCCGTTTAAGACATTATTTGGGCTTGGGCAAATCAGTTCAAATCAGTTGGGAATGTAGAGTTAATTGCATAGAGCCTCGTGTGTATTCTAAGTGCCGAATAAAATCTCGTATTAATTTTTTTTAGGGTAAATTCCACTTTCCTTCCTTGTATATTGGTTCGATATCACTTTACCTCCTTCTACTCTTGATTGCATCGATTTGCCCAACAATACTTGAAAAATTGTCTCAATGTGGCCCTCGACGTTTGTTTTTCAGACCTTTGACCTAATCACCGTTTGATCTAAGTCTGAAATTAAAAAAAAAAAATCCACCCATCCAGTTTAAATAATTATTAAAAAAAAATTGTGGCTAGCGTCGTGGACTGTGTTTTCTCGTTGTCTTGAATTTTTAGTTTTTTTTTTTTGTTTTTTCTAATAATTATTTAAACTGGGATGATGACGTTTTTATAATTTCATAATTTCGGAGCTTAGATCAAACGGTGTTAATGTCAAATGTCTGACAACTAACAACGAGGGTCGCATTGAGACAATTTTTTAAATACAGGGAGGCAAATCGATGCAATCGAGAGTATAAGGGGATAAAGTGATAACTAAAGTACAAGGGGGAAAGTGGAATTTATCTTTTTTAAGGGGTTATTTAAGATAACCCCTCATTCAATTTCATAAGAGAGATAAATCCCATTTTTAATCCCATTTTGAGATGCCCACTCCCACTAGCAAAATACCTAAATTACCCCATTGATGTTGGTTTTTATGTTTTATTTTATTTTTTCAAATTTTTTTTTTCAGTTATTTTTCAAATATTTTTTTTATTTCGATTTTTTTAAAAAAATTGATTATTTCAATTTTTCAATTTTTCATTTTTTGGTTTTTATTTCATTTTCTTATTTCAGTTTTTAATTGGTTATTTTTTTAATTTTTGTTCAGCATGTTTTTACCAAATCGAAATCCACTATAAACCTATTAAAATTCACTATGTATATCAAAATGAAATCCACTACAAACTTAATAAAATCCACTATCAGTTAACGTAATATGATATAAAATTAAAATAATTTTCTATAAAATCAATGTAATACAATATCAAATTAATGTAATACACTATTAAATTAACAAAAGTACTAATATTACTCTGTTTTATTTATAAAAAAAAAGGCACCAACAGCTGGCGTCACCAATAACAATAGTATAATTATTCGAGCATCGCTATCACTTCGCCTGCTGAAAACCTAAAACAAAAGGAAAAGAAGACAACGTGTTAATTAATTTCATTAAAAAAAAAAGAATTTGAAAACAAAAATCTGAAATTCACTACAAGCTCATCAAAGTCACAAAAAATATAGAAATCCACTACAAAATATCAACTTTACAAAGAGAAAATCCACTTGAATTTTATCGAAATCCACTACAAACTTACATAAAACCACTGCAAAAAATTCCCTTTAATAAACGGCGCCATCGCATACAATAGAACAGTCACCCGATCACCCAACCTAAATACCACTTGATGCCATCACTCTTCTTGTGCAAGAACCTGAACCAAAGAGGAAGAAGAAAACAACGTTGAATTTAATCCCTTAAAAAAATGGGTCGCCAAATCAGGTATTCGAAATCCACTACAATCTCATTAAAACCCACTACAAAAAATATTGAAATTCACTAAAATATTAACATAATCCACTACAAAAACAGTTACAAAAATAACAAAATTTATTATGAAAAATAGAAAAAAAAACAACAGTAAAAGATAACATAAACAACTATTTTGCACTCATTCACCGTGACACAAACATTCATTTTTTATAAGCAAAAACAATGACTTGAGATCCACTACAAACTTATCGGAATCCACTATATCATTAACATAACCCACTATGAAAAAAGTAATCCACAACGCAATTAACATAAACCATTATTAAATAAACGTAAATCCACTATTAGATAAGAGCAAATCCGCTACTAAATAAACGTAATCCACTATGACGTGTTGGACCATAAAAAATAACACGAACGCAAAATATAACAAAAACATCAATTTTCATCGAAAATCACTATGAATTCTAACAAGGAAATATCAAACATTAGCGAAAAATAAAGTATAAAATCACTATAAAAGACACCATCTTAATGAAAGATTGTTCAGCAAATTAACTAATAATTAATCATTTTTTCTTAATTTGATTAATTACTATTATATATATGTATAGGGTTTTAGAAAATAAAATGATGATTGCAAAAAGATGATGGTCTCTTGCCGCCGAGTGACAGTTTTTTAAGACCGTAAATTCTTATTCATGTGAATCAAATTGAATTTTTTCATGGAATTCTCTTCTTTTTATGAATAAAGATTAGCGTGTGTGTCTCTCTCTATCTATTCTATACTATCTATAAAAGTATGAACGTTAGGTAATGTTTCTTCCTTTTTTTTGCTTACAAAAATGCCCCTTCAATTGGTATATTAGAAGATTATTTGTGTAATGCTTCTTCATACTAAATAAATATATAATAGTTGATTTTTTTTCTTTTGGAGTAATAATAGTTGATTTAATATGGTGTAGTTATTCGTTACATATTATTCTTTAATATTAATTAATTAATTATGTTCTAGTATTTTCGTATTCATATTCTTTGCATTCTTTCAAGCAATGTTATCAGAACCGAACCGGACACAAAACCGGATAAGCATTCGGGTCGCGGTCGAACCGGTTCAACCGGGTTCGACCCGGATTTTTTATTTTTGAAGTATTTTATCAATTTTAATATTTAAATTTATATTTTTAAATTTATATTTTCTATACATGTTATTTTATTTTTCACACTCTCTTCCCTTTTATTATTATCTTTTTAAATATATAAACTATTTCTTTTAGTATTTTCCACACCCATGTTTGCTTATATATTTGAACCATTCGAGGAGCAGGGAGTGGTGGATCGGCGAGTGGTGGGTCCCGAGGGGGGATCACCTGAACCTCGCGAGGCGGATCCATGGGATGTGGAGGAGGTGGCAAGCCAGAGCCTCCACGAGGTGGGAGGTCGTTAGCTGTGTCATTTTCTCTCCGAGCAGACGCCTCAGGAGGAT
Source organism: Erythranthe guttata (assembly GCF_000504015.1). Next base: position 94,568 of record NW_012194115.1, on the reverse strand, counting down.
CTTGTTGGCTACGTGATCTGGTTTGCATCGTTCCCACAGACGGCGCCAAAATGATGATGCTAAAGTTTAGATCACCTAGGGTGGTGTAGAAAATGAACTGGGAGAGCAAAGCGGATCAGTAGTTTGACAACTTGATGATCCTGAGGTACCTGCGATCATAGAACACATGAACTAAGCCGGGGGTTGATCCGGCGGAAACCCCTCCGACGCTCAAGTCAGACGTGCTGATCATAGAAATAGTCCAGAGAATACATATTTTAGCATTGCTTGGTTAATCGGCCGTACCTTAATAAAATGAGTAAAACCTCTATTTATATATCGTTTATTGGGTTGGGTTTGCTTTGTTGGGCCCAAGCCTTACTTGAAGGTGTTTGGGCCTTGGTGATATTAGTCTTCGATATTGGGCTCGTAGCCCAGTAGGTAAAGAAATTGTAGGCCCATTGGGTTGGCCCAATTAGGCATATCAACCGGGTTCGACCCGGATTTTTTATTTTTGAAGTATTTTATCAATTTTAATATTTAAATTTATATTTTTAAATTTATATTTTCTATACATGTTATTTTATTTTTCACACTCTCTTCCCTTTTATTATTATCTTTTTTAATATATAAACTATTTCTTTTAGTATTTTCCACACCCATGTTTGCTTATATATTTTTATACTTATTTTTTTCTATCCTCTTTTCACCTTCTCTCCTCTTATCACATTTACCCACATTCCTCCTCTCGTCTCTCTCCCCTCTCTTTTTTCCTTTTTCTTTTTTCCTTTTTTTTCTCACTTTTTTTTTTCCATCTTCTTCTTCTCTTTTATCCAAAAACACAATCTGTTTCAATCACCCATGACCCAAACTCGTGGAATTCCGCCACCACGGCCAGATCTATTGAATTCCGACCACCCACGGCCTACTCCACTCAGATCCGACCACCTCCGGTGAATTTTACGGCATATCCGGCCACTAACAGCCACCGTGAAGTGTTTTAGATAAAAACCCGGGTCATTGACCGGTTTCCGGGTTCGCCGGGTTTTGCCGGTCGAACCGGGTTTTTGCCATTTGACCCGGGTTCTTGAATATCCCGGTTTTCAGAGTCAAACCGGACCGCTTTTGTGGCGGGTCGCGGTCGGACCGGCCGCTCCGGTCCGATTCTTCTAACATTGCGTTCAAGACTCTTGTACTCACAAATCTCATTAGTCATATCCTGAAGTAATAGATGTATAAACAATTAAATTGACACATATGAACCTACCGCATAGTTTCCATCTATTTACATTCTTCATACTTAATTGTGTCATTTATATCATTTCTTTCTTTGTAACGTAGCTTAAACATATAGGCTCTATGCATCACCCATGATCATAAAACCATTAATAAGAAATAACTGCCCTTTAAATTCGATACATGAATGCAACCATTCAAAGAATATATATACTCTTGTACTAGGGCTTGTTTGATTGCGCTTAATGAGCCTCTTAATGACACCTTAAACTGATTCGGTAAGCAATTAGGCATTCAGGGCATTTGGTAATGATCACTGAATGTTTCCAAAAGGATCCGACCTATTAAGCCGGAAATTGGAGGTTGAACGAATAAGTGCAATATATGAACAGAATTGTACCACCACTATTGCTATCTCATGGTACCTCATGATAATATTATATTCGTATACATTGTTTTTTATCAAGTGTCTCCACCTTTTAATATATTTATTAATTATATTATATACATCTTGGATAGAGAAATCAAAATGTCTCCTTCGTTTTCCTTTCTGTATTTATTTTACTTTCTTTCTTTCTTTTTTTCTTTTTTTTTTGCTTATCAAATTTTCTCCTGGTTATAGAAATCAATTTTTAGTGTATCGTACAAAATTTTCCATTTATCCTAACAAAATTCATAGGTAAATTATATCATTTGTTCTTTTATTTATCTTAACAATATTTATTATTATGTTTTTTTTAAAGTACTTACAAAGGGTTTCAGACCTAAATATTTTAATACTTTTTCGTGAAACTTCATTTGCGATATGCAGAATCATTTACGTGAACTATTGTTGCACGTTGCTAATTAAGTTAATCATGCTAAAAAAATACATATATGGTGTTAATTAATAATTTAATTAAGAAATATTTTATCAAGATTATAACAGTAAATTAATATTATTAAGACATTACTAATCTTAAACAATCAAATGAGCTTAATGGTTCAGCATTCAGTATTCAGAGACCGCTCTTATCCATTCAGTTATATATTCAGCATTCAGCATTCAGTGTTTAATCGTATCAAACATAGCCTAAGTGTCATGCTCACCAAGTGGTATCTTCCTTCACCTTTAAATAATTCATTAAAAAATCTTTTTCTTGACCTTCTATTTTTGACTCATGAATTATGTTTATACAAGGAGCTACACAATTGTTATGTGGCGATGCAACTTCATCACATGTCATTTTCAAACTTCTATTTGGTACTTTTTCAGTATGCCTCTACTTACAAAATTGGGTAAACAACATAAAACCCCCGATGTTAAGGAAAACCTGCGCCAAATCCCCCTGTGTTTTTTTTTTCTTGCTTAAAACCCCTTGTCTTTTAATTTACTTTGCACGAAATTCCATTTTCCGTTAAAAGTTAACACCGTTAACTATAGAGGGAGTTTTATGCAAGTTTTTGTAATATAGGGGGGTTTAGTGCATATTTTCTACAATACAAGAGAATTTTATGCAAAAATTAATTTATTTGTTTAAATTTCATTTATTTTCTGAAATTAAGTTGAACACATTTATTCAATTACAATATGAAAATAAAAATTTAATATAATAGGTGTGGTGAATGTTTTTTTAAAAAATCAATTTTTATATGATATATAATTTATTAATGTACGAATTTTGATTTTTTAAATTATATAATTATTTTATTAGAATTATTATATATGTTTATAATTTATTCTTGATTAATTATATGTGAAAAGAACATATATAATTTGAGAATTTGTTCCAACTTCCATCTTCAGTATTATTTTATTAGTTTTTATATTTTAAATTAATAGATATATTCAACTGAATTTAAGAAAATAATTTGAATTTTTAATTAATAAATTAATTTGCATAAAATCCCCTTGTATTGTAGAAAATATGCACTAAATCCCCTATATTACAAAAAAAACTTGTATAAAATCCCCTCTATAGTTAACGGCGTTAACTTTTAACGGAAAAGGGGATTTCGTGCAAAGTAAAATAAAACACAAGGGGTTTTACGCAAGAAAAAAAACACACAGGATTGGACACAAAATTTCCTTAACACATAGGGGTTTTATGTTATTTACCCCAACAAAATCTTACAGCTACACTACAACATTTTAGCCTTTATACGACGCATGTTTTACCTGACGGTTTGAAAACAGTCGTTAAAAAACCGTTCTTGACGCTTTTTGAATCAATTTTGACACATAAAAACCATCGTATAAAATAATATTATTGACGTTTTTTAAACCAATTTGGACAAATAAAAACCGTCAAGAAAAAAACTAATTTTATTTAAAAATAATCTTAAAACTGAACCTGATTTATAAATAAATAAATAGGAAAAAAGTTTCCCAAATTCACTTTATTACTTTTTCTCTTCCCGTCGATACATCTAGAAAAGCTAGGGCTTTTCTCCACCGCCGCTATCGCCGTCGCGGTCGCCACCTCCACCGCTGCTATCGTCGTCGCGTGGCGTCGCAATCATATATCCACCGCCATTGTCGTCTCCATCGCTATCCCCTCCTTCATTGTTGTCTCCATCGCAATCGGAATCCTTTCCTCCACCACCATCGCGATTACCACCGCCACCGCCATCGCCAACGCCACTTATGTCTCCGCTTTCTTCTTGTATTGATTTTTTGCCCTAAAATTTTTGTCTACCTACGTTTTACTTTTTAAACATTTTATTAGATAAATTTGTATTGTTGCCAATGGACTTCATCATTTCTAGACTGCCGAAATTCACTGTCCTCTCTCCTTCTTTAGCTCATTGTCTTGAATGTGCAATAAAAGGCTTCAACTTGGGGATGTGAATGCTGTCTCTATGAGCTTTGGCCCAATTGATTGCTTTCAGATAGTTTGTCAAGGTAAAGTATTAATCCTTTCAATTTTAATTTGATGTGCTTTCTTCAAGCCTTTGACTACGTAGATTTGTTTATTTTTCCTCAGTTTGAAGGACAAAAAATGCATATTATTTTAGCTTTATAATATCTGCAATTTTTGTTGATGAGAATCTTTTGTGTTGCACTTTTGTATTATTATATTTCATGTTAACTTTAAACCATTTTCAAAGGTATGAAATTTATCTTACAAGAAATAATTATCTGATTATAACCCAGATTTACGGATATATGAAGTGTCGTAGTGACCACTGGAAATGGTCGTTGAAGTCATCAATATCAGGAGGTATGCATATAATAGTGTTCTGAATATAATAGCCTTAAGGTCCACAATTCTTTGTTATCATTGAATTAATTTTGGTTGTTACAGGTTGGTCTTATTTCAGGTTGCTGCTCTATTTTACGTAGGAACAACTGAATCTCATCAACCAATATCCGAGCATCTCTTTTATGCGCAAGATTTTGTTGATGAGGTAATTACTGGAGTCTCCGTGTTTCAATCATTTCCGTCAAGATTTATTTGTCTTGGTGTTTTCTTTATGAGTTGATGTACATCATTGCATTTTGATGACTTCTTTTTCCAGTTGAGGATACCTCTGAAATTTGAGTATGTTATACAGGGCTCATTCATCCGAGATTATCATACCTTATCATAAGTTCTCCAAGAGCCCTTATACATTCGTTTTCCTGTGGAATACGGTTTAAAATTCATTTTGAAACAGAAGATTCTTCTGAAAGAAGGTAAGTGTTATAATTTAATCATATGTATGTTCTGTATCAAGAGAAGTAGTTTTAAATAGGTGCAATTGCCTGCAAGATGGTCTGGTTCAAAATGAAAGTGTACTAGTAATAAGTATTTTCTTGATTTTGACTGGACAATTTGATACCCCTTGGTTTTCATGCTCTATATGTTCAAGTACCTTTGCGGATTGATTTTTATATATAATATTTGGTATTATTGATTAATCTTGGGCTCTTTTCATACAGGTAAGCTATAGCATTGATACAAAACCATTATTAATGATAAGGATGTTAACAACTCAAGTCTGAGTGAGGGAGGGATCGTTTCAATTAATATTACCCATTATGAGTAAGATTTTTCTACATCCAATAAAAGCTACATAACCAGTTTGCAAGCTTCGTCTATAAACTTCGTCATCCATATATTATCTCTTTATCCAACTCAAGTGTTTGGTCAATTTCTTGCTTAAATTTTTGCATATTTGATGATTAATTCTCTGAGTAAGGTCTAAATTGGATGATTCAAGAATTCTGGCCTTGCAGGGCAGGCCCTAGTGCTTTTTTTAATGGGAGAAAATGTTTAGACGGATACAACTTCAGTTTCTCCAACATCAGTCTAGGTAAACAATATATTATTCTTAACACTTAATTACTAAAGTTCTATTTAATTTAAACTAATATTGTCATTTATTTTCAGACATTGAGTATGCCCAGCACTAAACCAGGTCATAGTTATCGCCATCGTTGCTCTAATTCTCTTATGTTCATTTTATGGCGTTATATTAAACTTTCATCTTTTATGTTTTGTGATTTTTTCATGATTTTTAATATCTTTCTTTATATACTAAACTAAGATATGCAATTTTTCCAGATTTTCACATGTTTAGAAGGTTTTATGGCCTCTCCTAAGAGATATCTCAAGGCTTGACAACACTACATGTTAATCAGGTGAACCTTCTTTAGATTCTTTATACTTTCTTCATAATACAATTTGATTTATTTGTATGTTATTTCGTTTAAGTTTAAAGTGATCTACCAGTAGATATATTGTAAATATATTTTCTGGTGATGGAATAACTTGTTTTTTTCTCTAGATTGTACAGGAACACATTGTACATGGGAGCATGGGATCAAGGACACACATGCCACTAATTAACCAAATTTAATTAAATTCAAAGTTATTAACTTGTGTTGTTTTTGTTAAACTGAGATGTATAGACTTTAGAAGTGAATATAAGTGTTGTTTTAACGATAATTTTCGTGAAGTTTGGTTTTGCATACTTTTGGAAAACAAGAATTCCTGTATTTGGGGAATCCTAGTGATTTTTAGCATTTGTATATGTTCGTGTTGGGAAATTATAATAATTTTTGGCATGCGGTTACATTTTATAATAGGTTTCAGTATTAATTCGAAGAAAATATTGAAAAATATATACCAGTATTTATGACGGTTTTCAACTGTCGGGAAATGTATTCTTGACGGTTTTCAAAATATGTATGAGTATTTACGACGGTTCTCAAAGCGTCGAGAAACATTATTCCCGACGGTTTTTTTACACGTGGAAGTATATACGACGGCCTTTTTCTTGACGGTTTCATGACGGTCGAAAACCGTCAAGAATAATGCTCCCGACGATTTTTCTACTTTTCCCGACGATTTTTTACAATCGCATAAACTATAAAGCCATAAATGTTGTAGTGCAGGTTGTTATAGTATTCTGATATATTATACATTTTAACATCCAATATTTTTAGTGCGATAGATTTAGTACTAGACCTTCAAGTATTTCTTATTTTGTCAAGTGTATTGTGTTTTTTTTAATAATTGATTCTAACTCTATAATTGGATGTGGTTTAGTTTAATGTTTAGTTTGTCAACAAGATGCATCCATTGAACTCATACAATTATTTTTTAGATTTATTCTAATATTCAATATCTTAACTATATTATTTGTACTTATACAATTTTTTTTTAGGAGTTATATGAGATAACCCCCTTATGCAATTCCCTTAGAGGTTTAAATCCATTTTTAAATTTACTATTAGGGATAACCCCCACTTAGCATAATACCTTATTTACCCCTATTATATTCATAAAAAATATTAAAAATTAATATCAATTAGATTAATATATGCAAACACCCACGTTCAGTTTTTTTCTTTCGATTTCATTTAAATAAAAATTGATTTTTTTATTTCTACTTTAAAAAAATAGTTATTTATTTATTATTTTTAGTTTTTCAATTTTTTTTATTTGTTTATTATTTTTAATTTTCATTTTTTTAATATTAATTTTTTTCCGGTTTATTCTTTTAATTATTTTTTTTTATTAATTTTTTTCACTTTACCAAATTGAAATACACTACACTTATCGAATTTCACTATATATAAATATTTCGAAATTTAATGAAATACTATAAAATTAACATAATCCATTATTTTATTGCCTGAATTTGAAATCCACTATTCATTTTATAAATTTGAAATCCACTATTCACTGTTTGAAATCCACTATTCACTGTCTGAATTTGAAATCCACTGTTCACTGTATGAATTTGAAATCCACTGTTCACTGTTCGAAATCCACTATTTAATGTCGCGTGTGTATTCAAAAATCACTATTTATTGTAAGCGCATCGACACCCCTCCTCTATTGCTCGCGCTGCGTCAGGTATATTTTGTTTGAAATCCACTACAAGTTCATCAAAAACACTAAAAAAATATAGAAATTCATTACAAAAGATCTACTTTACAAAGAGAAAATCCACTAAAAACTTGCCTAAATCCACTACAAAAGTCCCCTTTAATAAACAATGTCATCGCTTACAATAGTAGATTCACCCGGGCATCACCCAACCTCGTCCCACTTGTTGCCATCACTCCTTGTGCAAGAACCTGAATCAAAGAAAAAAAAGACAAACAACGTGTAAATTTAATTCTTTCAAAACAAAATCGGTCTACAAAGCAAGAATTTTAAATCTACTACAATATCATCCAAGCCCACTACAAAAAAATATCGAAATCCACCAAAATATTAGCATAATATCCACTATGAAATTAACCTAATCCACTACATAACAATTACAAAAATATTAATGTAATCTACTACGAAATTAAACTAATTCACTACGACAAATCCTTTTTTTCAAAGACAAATTTGAGTTCAATTATATCTAAATTCACTAAAATAGTAATGTAAACCACTACGGAATTAACCTAATCCACTACAACAAATCACCTTTTCAAAGAAAAAATCTAATTCAAAATAAAAATCACAATCTAATTACAATCAAATTATTATTTTTAGTTGAAAATCATGATTATTCATAGTTCAAGTCAATATCTCCAAATTTGTGCGTTCCAATTGAATACGATATTAAATTATTTATTATTAAAAATTGTGCGTTCCAATTTATTGAATAAAACAAATTCAATAAAAACTGAAAGGCTTCGAAAATCAAGTAAAAAAATAGAACAAGAAATAATTAAAATTCTCCATACTTTTCAAATTACCCGTACATCTCGTCGATCCCATCACAAAAAAACACAAGATCTTTCTGTGCCGTCTGGGAAGATGGAGATCTCTGATCTAGAGGATGAAGGAGCCGCGACGACTGATGTGATGGAAGAAGAAATCGCTGCTACTGTTGAGGAAGAGAGGGTGGCGCTGATGTTGAAAGAAAAAGAATCGTGAAACATCGTGTGGTAAGATTAGGGTTGATGTAATTAAATTATTATAATTTAATATTAAATTATAGGTTTTGTTAAATAGAAAATTGGATCTATACAAGGAAATACTTAAGGGTATTATGGAGAGATCGTAATAAAAATAGTTAATAAATAAGATTTGGGATTTATCACAAAAAGGGAAAAAAAAATTGGGTCTCCACTAACTATAAAAGGCATATGGGGGGTTTTTCTCAAATAATCCCTTTTTTTTTATCATTGACAAGTGATTATAATTATACGTATTTTTATTTATGAAATTATAACAATTAGAAGTATATATCCTCTTTTATTGTCTGTAAACTTATTCTTGGGTTCTAAAATTTGCCTTTTGATTGAAATGTATTGGGCATATTTAAAATTATCTAAATTTGAAATCATGTAGAATAAACTCAACTTCTTAGGCATCTCCAATGGAGTAAGCAAACTACATTTGGATTCAAAATATATAAATTGTGGAAGAAAATTCAACACCAACAAGAAATTTAGTGATTCTCTAAATTTTTAGATTTTTACATAATGTCTAGGGATGGCAATGGGTACGAGTTAGGCGGGTCTTGGACCCGGAACCGACCCGTTTGGGGCGGGTCTGGGTCAGCTAAATGGTTTTGGGTCGGGTAATGGGTTTAAGTTTCTAGAACCGGATGGTTCTGGATCGGGTTACGGGTCTTATTGGAACCGACCCAGAACCGACCCGTATATATATATATAATTTCGGATTTCATTTATCAAACTATCAGTTTCCATCTTGTCTATTCTCATTTACCTATTTTCACTATTTTATTTTTTGAATCTCATTTCTCGTGGGTAATATTTATCATTTGTCGACCACCGCTAATTGTCTTGCATTTTGAATTTTACTTATTATCGAAGTTAAATATAATTAATTGATTTTATTGTTCATGTTATATAACTTGTAGAGATTTTTTAAAATATTGTATTTTAGTATTGAGATTATTTGGTAAAAATATACAAGCAAAATGTTATGAAAATCAAAAAATATTAAACTTTTTGAATGTTAACGGGTCTAGCGGGTCAGAACCGTTTAGTTAGGGTCTGGGTTGGGGCGAGTCTGGGTGTAAGCTAAAACGGGTTGGGGCGGGTCTTGGGTTTTAATATTTTTCGTAGGTCGGGTCTTGGGTTTGGGCAAACCCGGCCCAGAACCGACCCGTTGCCATCCCTAATAATGTCCAAACTTATTTCTAAATATAGGACTTTGTTTGGAGACTCATGTGTATTTCATGTGACTTTGTTTAGGGACTCAAAATTATAGAGCGCTCTGCTGGTGGATAACCTACACGCAATTGCACGTATCGTACAAGTAATATAGTGGACAATTAAGTCCGGATATCGAACCCACATGGAATATTTAATTACTTAACTCTAGGCGCTAAATTCTAGCAATTATTATCAAGTCCACCCTACACAGTCGACTTTATAGAGAAGTAACTACATTAAATTAAATTAAACTAATTAAGCAAATTAAAAATGCAAAAACAAGAAAGCACTTTAAACACGGAGATTAATCAAAGTAGACAAGCCTAGGATTTTATTCTCCCCCCTATGTGATTATTACTTCCCCAATTCCTTCAATTATACAAGCAGTTAACCCTGATTATTAACCTGAGATGCTAAATTAACCATAACCCGCTTCCGCGTATATTACGATTCTAATACTCTAGATTCAATTATTGTATTCATAGAACACAACATTTAGCACAAATCTCAATAATGGCTACCCAAGAGATTAACTATATTCCTATGTTTAATACCACAAAGGTTCTTCGACCACAGTTCTAATTATTAATCCGATATTCCGATTCATGCAATTAATAATAACATAAAAGCACATAAAGTGGTCAGTTTCATGAACTTAATAAAACAAGTACAAGAAATAATCTGGAATTAAAACTTGCATAAAATCATAGAATTCAGTTCATAAATCCCACATAGGGTTTCAAATAAAATCCTAAAAATAAGAAAATTATGCTACTCATGATTAAAGTAAAAACGCAAATAAAATAAATCATAAACGATAAATCTTTGCTTGGAGTCTTCGAATTCTTCGTCTTCGTTATTGCTTTGTTGCTCTTGAAATTGCGTAAAAGATGGATCCCCAATTGTGTGCTTGGCTTGGTCTTATATAGAGTGGAAAACTTGGGGAAGAAGGCAGTTTCCTTGTGCAATTAAAATCCCTTCACTGCATCTCATCGTGATCTCGGACAGCCGTCCCACATTTTGAACTAAAACTCAGACGGCGGTCCGAGCTTTAAATCTTCAGAATTTTGACTTTTTCACTTTTGGCCCATATTTTCTCCAAAATTACATTTTTCACCCCATATTTTTCCAATTCTTCAATTTGTACCTAAAATACAATAAATCAACTTTTTAAGCACCAATTATCGTTAAAACAAACCAAAAGCTCAAATAAAAAGGTACGATAAAGTGTAAAAATATACACTTAAAACCCTCCATTATGAGATTTTATTTTTAGAGACACTTAAGATTCCATCGGGTCTCCATACGGGTCTCCAAAGTAGAACTTGGAAACCCGATTTGCTTACTCCATTGAAAATGCCCTTAGGAAGAAGTTAGGATTTCCTATTTATCACGTCAGATTATTTTTAACTGTAAAGTTTAAACTTTTAGTGAAATGTATTATTTAATATTAATATCTCCAATAGATGTAACGACCAACAACACCGAACTATCAACATCAACAACAGCGCCTGAAGGTATAGAGGTGTACGGCATAGGCCATGGGGCAAATGGGCAGCATATATTATTTTTTGATTTTTATTTTTTTGAAATATCATGCCATTCGAGTACCGAACACTAATCAAACACAAAACAAATAAAGATATAATTCTTTAATTAATGTATATATATCTTTATCAGACTTTGAGTTATTTTAGATATAGCTGAACCTAAAACAAACTAATACTCAACTATTAAAGTTTATATTTAAAAATAAACTCACAATTAATTTAAATATTTTATGTACGTAACGGTAAGAACAAGATAACTCCCCGCATATCATACATAATGAGAAATAAATTACAAAGTTTGACATAAGAGAAAAAATGAAAACAAAAGAATTGAAACCCCATACACCGAATTCTTAAAAAGTCCAAGCATTTTCAAATTTAGAGAATTATTCAGAAGTCCAAACATTTTCCAATTTAGAGAATCATGGAATATTCTGAATGTGTATATAATGACAGTTGAAGCAAAGTTACACTTTCATCGACTATTTTTCTTTTGAGGACGAAAACATTAACGACAAGATGAAAGTTGTCATTAACAAGGTTTTCACTTCATGTGTACCTCAATTTGTTTTAGAGATCAATTTTGAAAATCCCCATTCGCACTTTGTTTCGTTAAAATGACACCTTAGTTTACTCGAAAATAAAAATATTCTAAAATCTGATTAGAGAAAAAGATGGTGAAGATGATATCAAACTCCCAATTCATAATTTATGTCTAAAGAACTAGTCTCAAGCATGACCAAGTATACACAAAAATGGTAAGTGCCATTTTTTCTTTACTGTAGGATTATGATTTTATTTCCAAAAGCAATATCATAAATAGTACACCATAAGCCTTTTGAGGACTACAAACAGGATCGAGAAATAATTAGCAAGATACCATTTGTAATCTTCGGCTTCAAATTCTCTAGTTTCGTACTTATCAATCCCATTCAATAAAAATAACGAGAAATGTCTATTTTTTTGTCATAAAATGTGCAGGCGAAACATCTCTCGTTTTCACAATCAATTCTGAGGAACCAAATATACTATGTTAGTCATTCTCATCAAGTTAAGACAAAAAGCACTTAATATTTTTTAATTTTATTTTTTGCATGAGAAAATAATTAAGTCTAATTCAAGGCGCTTAAACATTTAAACACAAACGGAGCCAATTCTGAGACTCTAGAGGCCCAAAGCATGTTTAGAAATATGGTCATTTGTCACACAATTTTTGTTTACAAGTTTACTTGGTTTACAAATCAAATTCTACTTTATATATAATACCCCGATACGTCTATCTAATTGATGATATGATTGATTTAATACTATGATTGAAAGTGGTTTTGTAGAGCATTTTATAGTCTAGATACATTTTAGAATGTAAGTATAATTGAGAGTTCATAGAGAGCTACTAGAAATTTTTACAACTTGGAGACAAGTTCCTACCTACAAGTGGTCTACTAATGGCTTTTCTTTTGAGCTAGTTTGGTTATTCTAGTGATAACCTCTTTAAGAGACCAAATATCATAAAACTTGATCCAATATAGGTGGATCGTCACACGGAGGGGCTAGTTGACATGAGCGAGAACAACTAAAAAATAAGTGAGAAGGAACAAGTATACGTTGCAAACGGAAAAGAAATGAGAGGAATTAATTTAGGCTAGTACAAACAAATTATATGAGTAGCATTGTGATATATCATCTCGCAACGCTCCTCCTCCGAAAGAGTCCGGTATGCCTCAGAGTCGCGAGGGAAAACAATAACTCGACATGCCTTGGTAGCTGTTGGGCTTCTTGGTACTAATAAAGTTTAAAACCGGGAAGAGGATGAGGAGGACTCAAAACCTATTGGTAGGATCACGACATGTTTTCTTATTGTGACTGATATTGGTTTATTTTTCTTCTTCGGGGTGCACTTAGTCGAAGGTCGGAAATAAAGAACGATATGGGATGTAAATATGGGAAGGGCTCGAATTTCTTAACACCATACAACTCACAAAATTGCAAAACATGGGGAAGATCTTTCAGGTCTGATTGGTTCAAGGAAAATATCAGGTAAATATCATGTAAAATAGTTTTCTTGTTTGGTTGATAAGTAAAAAACTATGTAAAACAATTAAAATATGGAAAAATAATTACACTAAAACAAGGGACATGGGTTTCCCTAAAAAAATATGAGGAAAATGTGTCATTCTATCTCTCTCTTTACCTATTCTTCGTCCCTCTCGTCTCTTTTTCTCTCCTTACTCATCCCTTCTCTTTTCTCTCTTATGTATCTCTCTCATCTCTCTTTTTTTCTCTCCTCTATGTTACACGGATAAAATGTCCATCTTATTTTACATTTTGCTTTATTCGTTACATGCCACTTTTTCTCGGTTAGAATTTATTTTAAAATAAAAAAAAATTATCTCTCTTTGGGTTATAATTTATTTTGAAATAAAAATGATCCAAACAAAACCTTAAATAATAATTTATTTTTATTTTTATTTTACTTGGTATTTTTCTCTATTATTTTCCCTTAAGAACCAAACAAAACTAAGGAAAATAATTTTCCTGAAAATTATTTTCATCACCATTTTTCTTTGGAACCAAACACAATTGAGATTTCAAAATTTCTTGATTTGCTTTTCCTTTCCATTTTTATTTTCCTTAGGGGAAACTACAGTTTGCACCCCTGAACTATAGGGCTTGTCACAAACACCCCCTTGAACTATGAAACGTAACAAAACAACCCTTAACGTTTTCAGTCAACCGTCAAAAAATTAACACCGTTATTATATGTGTGCATTTACCCTTTTGTCCTTACAATATGTTAGCATTATTGGATTGTATCTTTGAGTACAACCATGATAAGCACACTTTCTTCCAAAATCAAAACTTGAGCAGAATGACATATGGCCACCACAAGAATCCCGTCGGCATCCTCTCTCTTCGCCTCCACCGCACCCACTTCTATGTGAATCTTTTCTTTGATGGTCCCAACGTCAAGCTCTCCTTCCACCTCAAAGTCCCCTGCTGCGTCATCTCCCTCAAATCGAAATCCCAAAAATTTCAACTAAATCAGCCGATTCGGGAAGCAACAGAAGCCTACGCAAATCGGAGCACAGGTTCGCGGCTAGGCTAAGTGGGGAGAGAACAAATTGTTTTGGATTGTGATGGTGAGCCTTGCAACAAGGATATAACCAAATGGCTTCATAAAAGGTTCGATTTTTTCAGGGCAGCGGGACTCATTAGTTTTTTGTTCACTATAGCTTCTGTTTTTTGGAGAAAATATTCTGAGATACTGCCTAATTTGGATTAAGGGAGATACTTGAGAATCTTTGCAAGAAACTAAAATTTGGGGGTTTTTTGATGGAACTTTTCTTCGGGTAAATTGCACATCCAAATTGTAGGATTGAAAAGATAATGTGTTATTCCATTCTTTAATTTATGTAAGCATTTTTTTTTAATTAAGGAGAGCTTAATGGTTGTGGTGAGAAGAAATAGTTTGCAGACTCTGTTTTCTTCAGAGTGTCGAGAGAGAGAGAGCAACATCTGCATATATGTTCCCTTTTCCTTTTTTTTTTCTTTTTTCTTTTTTCTTACTTTTTTTTTTTAAATAATTTGTTGATTTTTTAATGGTATTTTGATATTTAAAACTGAAAATATTATTTACCAATTAGTAATATATATATTGAGGGGTAAAAACGACAAATAATAAAAAAAAACAATTATAATTGAGAAAGTCAACATGCCACATCATCATCAACTAACAGACTGTAAACAGATGGGTCATTTTGTTACGTTTCATAGTTCGAGGGGGTGTTAATTGTGACAAGCCCTATAGTTCAGGGGTGCAAACTGTAGTTTCCCCTTTTTCTTATTTTGAAATCCATGAACGAATCATAGCCTTACCCATGCGAAAACCATATAGAAGCTTGACATAGACATGATTGCATTTGAATGAGACTGGTAGGGAGAGTTGAAAGATTTCCGCAATTTTGGCAAAGTAACGGGGTATGGGAAAACTCAATCCTTATCAAAATTATTCTATAAATCAAGTGTTGTAACCAAGTATAAGATTAAGAGGACGATCTGTCTCTCCTAGCTAGGAGGAAAACCTCGTGATAAGAGGGAATTCCTAGGTTGGATATTATATCATCTATATTATTCGAAGTAACTAAGTTAGCACCCCGGTAGTCCTCGTCGTTGGCGGGAGAATTTCAGGAATTTGAAAGAGAGGGAGATGCATATTGAAAGTTCTTGCCATGAAAAATGATCTAAATCCGATTCATTTCTACCCTAGGGGAAGTATGAGGGTTCGCTCACGTTTTCTAGGTTTGGTTAGGAAGGCAAGGAATCAAAGCCATTGATGTCCTCGTCTAGCGGACGGAGACGGGAAGCTTGAGTTGATAGTTCATGCGATCGGGTTGATAAAGCACATAGGACTAAACAAAGAGCTCCGTTTGTTATTTTTTTTAATATCCCAACTCAAAATTTTATATTGCTCATTGTGTCGATAGATACCCAACCTTTTTATGAAATTCCAAAATATACAATATAATACATAAGAGCCAAATTATTAAATCCAAAATATAAACACAACAAGTAAAAAAAAAAATTAGGATTATAAATAAAAGGATAAAATTAATTCTTAGCTGGCCAATCAACAAGAAGAAAAGAAAAAAGGAGGGAAATTAAAAAATAAAACTAGAAAGAAAAAAGAGGGAAATTTGGGAAATAAAAAAATAAAAAGAAAAAAGGAGGGAAATTAAAAAAAAAGGAAATTAAAAAATAAAAAGAAAAAGAAAAAAAAGAGAAATTAAAAATAAAATTAAAAAAAAAAGAAAAAAAATAACCAAAACAAGGGATTATTTAACAAAACTCCCTTATCACATAAGTGCAATTACAATGAGTCCAAATTTATTTCTTATTTTTCAGACAAATACAAAACATCTTTTATTAATAAAAATTAATTAAGTATCACAATTATACCCTTACCTTATTATAACGTATCTTAGGGTTAAATATAAATATATATACCTAATATATGTTCCCTTAATATCACGTTCTCAACTACACCCACAAATCTCGCTCTTTGAACATAATAACGTGTATCTCTTTTTTTTTCTCTCTAGATTATATTTTTCTCCTTTTTTTTCTTCTCTATTCACCGTTGCATATCTCCTTTCGTTCAACCCTTCTTCTCTTCCGACCGTCGCTGCCCCAGCCCCCACCCGGCACCGCCCCAGCTCCCACCCCTATTTCCTCTCTCTTCACAACGATAGACTATCTTTTTCGTGCAATTCAGAATATCGAGCATTAGTGGGGTAAAATTAGAAGATTTAATAATGTATCTGATTGTGCCTTCACTAATTGATGAAACCTTACAGACACCAGCTGAGGTTGTAAATGGCAAATCTTTGTAGCAGGCCACTAACTCCTTATCGGTAAGCAAATCGACCTGAAGCGTTTCCAAAACCTTCTTTTTCGGGTTCAGAACATCGTCAGGCAATCCCTCAAACCCCCGTCGCCGAACGATATCTATGCGGTGGTATTATATATATTTTTTATCTCCTTATATCTCTTCTTCTCTCGATATGTTGGACGAGTGATGTCGGAAATACAACATTTTTTTAAAAAGAAATTATAACAAATCGATACAATAACAAATCTTGAATTTCCAGATCGAAATTGCCAAAATTCGAAAACTCGATTCTAATTCTTAGCCCTACATACATATGTGCGTGTACATTTTTATGTTGGAATTATTTCAATAATTATGTGGGCTCACATATGTGACGTAAATGTGTATGGCTATCTTAAAGAAAGTCCAAATTAATTGTGATCTAATAAAGGTTATTGGGTTGGACTTATGGGTATTAAACTATAATTATGGGCCTAATGTGTAGAGATAATTAGGGCTTAGTTGTGATTTATTGATGGGGCTGAATCACAATTATAATATAACTGGACTCTACAGTTATATAAAGGGTCATGGTCCCCAAAGAAACGCAACCATTCCGTCTCTTCTAAAATCCATCGTTAGAGAGAAAAATAAGGAACTGCGGATTCTTTGGAAGACCTATCCCAAATCCGGTGGAGATTCGAAGATTCGATTACATGATGTAAGGTACGCTTCCGTGTTTATGTTTATGTTTAATTCTCTTTGATTCAAGCATGTTGGTTCTTGGGAATTCGTATGTATATACGATAAAATTTCTAACAAGTGGTATCAGAGCCACCATGTTTTAAATCATCGAGAATTTTATGTTTTAAAATTCTTGTCAATTTGTAAGTACGAGAAATCTATGTTTTCATGGATTTAATTTTCAAAGTTTCGGCCAGATATTTATGTGATATACAGTATGTTCTGAAATTAGTTTTTTTTTTATTTCGAATTACCAATCTGTAATTGAATCTCTTATGTGAATGTTATGAAATATATGTTTATCGTTTGAGATTTTCTGAATTTAGGGTTTCATGAAAATCTGAATTCTGAAGTTTATTTATTCAATTGTTCAACTTATGATGTAAGTTGTAAATATGACGGATTTTAGTTTTGTTGTTTACGACTTCTTTGGTTCAATCTGTATGGTTGAAAATTGGGATACGTTTCTCCGTTGAATCTATTTAGAATAAAGGTAAGGTTTAAGGTATAAATCTGAAAATTCCAAATTAAGGTGAATTAAGTTCTTTCGGTAAATCTGATTTTTTTCTCTACGGATTAAGAATTTTCTGTTTACGGATTAAGGAATCCAATGCAATCCTTGTTGGATTCATTATTTCTGACTACAGAAATTATTCCGGATTAAAGTTTAAAAAAAAAAAAAAAAAAAAAAAAAAATTCAGATTTGTTGGTCTCAATTATGATATCCAGGAATTGAGGTGAATATTCCCGAATTTTCCACCACTAATGTTCAGATTCAGTTTGAAGAATTCTGAAATTTCAGTTATAATGGTGGAAGGGCGGCGGCAGCCATCCGGTTATTTCGGCTGCGCCGTATTTCGGCGAATAACAATACCTCACACATTCTTTCCGCTCGCTTCCGGTGACATGTCAGCGGTCTTTCAGTTACTTGACCGCGGCGGCGTCATGGTGGTGGCGGCGGGTCTGAAGAAAGAAAATTTGGTAGAATGGACTTTTGGGAAATTACAATTTAACCCCAGATTTAGGGTTTCTGTAATTTCAAATATTTCAATTTGGCCCATATTTTGGTTATTCTTGATTTTGTGCCGGGGTCGATTTGAAATAATAAAAAATCTGTATTACAGCCCTCAAGCTTTCAAAAAAGTGCATTTCAGTCCCCAGTTTTGAAGTTTCTCTCAAAAAAAAAAAACTGTGATATATTTTTAGAAAATATATTTTGATCCTAAAATTACTTTTGAAATTTCAATTCAGTCCTTTAAGTTGTAAGATCTTCTGGATTTGGGGCAAGGGCAATTTAAAAAAAAAAAAAAAAAAAAAAAAAGTTGATTTAAGGTTTTGGGGCCGTTAAAATATTTCAATTATTTTAAGGGACCGAACTAATATGTAAATTCTTTTAAATTCATTTAAAAGTTATGTTTGGTCAATAAAGTGAAATTCATTTTGAATTTCAAATTCGGTTTTGTAATGCTAATTTGGGGAATTTTCAGATTTTAAGGTTCATGCGTCATTAGGTTTAAATGTTTTAATTAATTGGTCGAATTAAGGATATGAATTAATTTATTAATTCTATAAGTTTCTGACCAATTATAATTTAAACATTACCGAGTCAAAATATGGATTGTGGTTATTATTAACCAAATAAGGATTGACTTTTTCGATATTTGACTCAAGGCTTTTATTTAAGTCTAATTAATTTTATTAATTTAGTTCCAATCCATATAAAGTTAGATTTATTGGTTAAGATTTATTTTGGCCACTATCTAAATAAGATTGAATTGTGAGCCCCACATTATCTTTAGCTCAAATTCAAAATAAAGATGGATTCGATGTTTTCAATTCATACTCATTTATTATGAATAACCATATTACTGAGTTTGATTCGAAAACAATACAGTGAGGCAACTTTAGTGTTGGATACAGCCTGTTAGCGCTCAGGCGATGTCTTTAGAGCCTTAGCGTTCAACAACGACTTTAAATTTTTGAATAATTTTTTGGGTACATCTAATGACTTGTTATTAAGTTTGTCTGACATTTAAAAGAACTAATTGAAGCATGAAGCCACCCTCGTGACCTCTCTGCGTAGGTTAGCTTATTGAGATTGTCAAGATGATTGTGTGTATGTGAATTCATGCGAATATTTAACTATACCCCTCGGTACGTTGATATTTGGCGGAACCACATATGCATATGTGGTAATAAATATGTGATGGTTGTTGGGCTCCATGTGAATGATAGTTACATCCCTCGATGAAATTATTATTTGACAGGATTTACTATCAATGTTTGATTACTACAACAAGAGTGCCACTTACAGTTAATATTATTGTCCCCTCGGCTTGATATTAATGTTGTGCTAGGCATCTTGAGATGTATTCCATAATTATTTAAAGTTTTCAAAGTCAAACTTTGGATTATAATGTGCGCATATTGATTTTATTTACGTTCTCTATTTAATTTATTTATCTGCTTACACATTATCTGCCTATAACGCTTTTTGTGCTTAGTTGCACAAATATTTTTATTATTATTTGTTATGGTGCATAGATCTTAATTTTTTATTTTGGATAGAACAGTAGAAGAACCTAGTGTATATCATCGTTCTAATTATAAAATTTAAGATCATTAGGTGCATCTATTTTAAATGTTTTTTTTTTTTGGGGCATAAGGTTTAATTAGGGGCTACGTACTGGAAGGTTCCTTAAAAATAGTAAGGATACGTTTTATTTTAAAACGATAAAGTTGCAACAAATTAGATTTTGATATCTATTGTTTAAATAAGGTATAAAGAAAAGGAACATAAATAAGTACATTAAGTAATAGTCTAATCTCATTTTGAGTTATAGCACTTCAGTTGGTGTGGTTTCGCTGACTTGAAAGTGGATATGGTTTAATTTATTTTTCTCCGTGAACGGTCAATTTAAGGTTTGTTGTAAAACATAAAGAATAAAACTTTGACCGTTCACACGAAGAATAACTAATTAAGGGAGAAAAGACTAAGTGCTAATTTGACAAGTACATCTTAAGATAAATCATTATAATTGCAGTTTACATCTGAGGTACGTTGAAAAACGTAATTATGTTTGTTTCTCACTTTAATTTGTTCTAAAATATATTTCGACTTTGTATCTAGACACATTTAGTGAATAGATCTTGGGTTACACTATTCACTTAAGTGTGTGTGTAAAGGGTTATTCACATAACCAACATTTAATTGATGTTGAAAGATATACATTTATAAAGATTATGTAAGCATTTGGGATTGAGGCTATAGCATTTGGGATTGAGGCTATGAGGACTCTTAGGTTTCTTTTGAATTATGAAATAGACATTTGGTACCGTCATTAGATGGATTTAGATTTTCTCTTGAACAAATTTGGTTAGCTTGTTCATTTGAAAACATTAAGCTTGGTTTATTTCATAATTCAAAAATTTGACCTATAATTGAAGTAAAAGTCTCATACAGTAAAATCTTACATAAGCAATTTAAAATGGTACAAATTTCAAGAATAGAACATTCAAGACATTCAAAGAAGTATGATAAGTCATTCTTCTTTGCTAAGGTACATTTAGGAGAAACATTA
This sequence comes from Erythranthe guttata, assembly GCF_000504015.1. The sequence goes on along the minus strand of NW_012194115.1, from coordinate 73,508 downwards.
AGTGCTGCAATATATTATGTTTTAAAAGGGGAAATTTAAAATCTTTTAAGGATGTTGAGTTTGAGGGGAGAAATTTAGATTATAGACATTGTCTTTAAAGATGAATCAATTTGATTCCTAATACTGCTTTTGACAATGTACATGTCTTTGTACTTGTCATTGTTTGAAAAGTAGATTTGGAGATTTGATAAGACAATGTTGAACAATTCCCCAATCAAGTCTTGATAATTGTTACTTAAAAAGCAAACTCAACAACCTTAAAATAATAAAGCATTAAAGATGAGTTGACATTTAGAATGACAAGACATTAGGATCTTATCAAATTGCCATAAGGTGTGAATTTGGTTCCAAATAATTGAGACCAAATGTAATTCAAATGGGCAATATTGAAAGATATATGGTACGTTTCATTAAATATTTCACTCATATCAACTCTATTAAGAGATTTATGGACACAAGGAATATGTTTCTCAAATGGTAATATTTTTGAAACAATAAAGTGCAACCATAAAATCTTAAAGATTTGAAGGATATTGATTGCAAACTAAAGTAGTCCATTAATGAAATTAAAATTCCCGTTAATGATTTTACAATCCTAAGCTAATTATCTCATATGTACTTTGAGATAAATAAAGTTAATGATTGTACATTTGTACATACCCAAGGATCAGTGGGAGATAATCTCACAACAAAGGAGACTTGTTTAGTCTCAATTCAATGCCCAATAAATATTTTATGTAAAAGAATGTACACATTCGGTTAAGGTGTGCATAAAGTTAGGCAGATATTTGAATAACCCTATAAAGTGGATCATTTAGCAAAGCAGCCAAATGGGTTATACAGTAATTATAGGGAATGTAAGTTATATACATATGCTCATTTATCAAAATCAGATATTTTGGGAGATCGTGTGGTTTATTCATGATTTTGATTTTTATGATGCGTATAAAGTATAGATCCATTTTAGTTAATGTAAACCTAAGTGATTGAGCTATTTTGACATGGGTGTTAATCAAACACTTTAAGCTCTGTTCACGATGGTTAAGAATTTATGGTAATTTTTGGCATCTTCTTTTTTTAATATAGCTATAAACACTTGTCATTAGGCTGCACATGTTGATTTGTATTAAAGTTATACGGAGACAATATTTAACAGCTATACTTTCGAACAACAACAAGAGCTTGTGAAAGTTCTTTGTTGTTAAAGGTACAAAGTGAACAGTACATAGAGCATATTAAGATAAACTCCACAATTGCGGATCCGCTTACTAAAGCATTAACACATAAGGTATTCATGAGCATTGCTCATGTAGGTGTTATATCATTTAAGGATATTTTGGTTCAGTGGGAGTTTGTATGTATGTGTACATATAAATACATTTTGGTAGCTCTATGATATGTTTGGACACAATTTTGTGTATTTGGTTTTCTGCAGAAATAAAGTATTTGGCTACACTTTGTACAATTATGTAAAGATTTGGTCTCAATAAAGTTTAAAGTAGGACCAGTTGGAAATAGGCATGTTAAGATCACATTATATGTAATTTCCATGCTACACACCATGATTTGATCTATGTCGTTTGGCTATATTGGTATACGTGATTACTGTTGGGTTTAGACACGCTCAATGTGACGAAAGCTTCTTTAGTCCTATATTAGTATGGTCAATGGACGAGATTGTAAGGAATACCTTTTTATATGATAGCAATTTTGAGCTCATAAGGTGTACACATTTATAAGGTATATAACATATGTGGCCCAAGTGGGAGATTGTTGGAATTATTTCAATAATTATGTGGGCTCACATATGTGACGTAAATGTGTATGGCTATCTTAAAGAAAGTCCAAATTAATTGTGATCTAATAAAGGTTATTGGGTTGGACTTATGGGTATTAAACTATAATTATGGGCCTAATGTGTAGAGATAATTAGGGCTTAGTTGTGATTTATTGATGGGGCTGAATCACAATTATAATATAACTGGACTCTACAGTTATATAAAGGGTCATGGTCCCCAAAGAAACGCAACCATTCCGTCTCTTCTAAAATCCATCGTTAGAGAGAAAAATAAGGAACTGCGGATTCTTTGGAAGACCTATCCCAAATCCGGTGGAGATTCGAAGATTCGATTACATGATGTAAGGTACGCTTCCGTGTTTATGTTTATGTTTAATTCTCTTTGATTCAAGCATGTTGGTTCTTGGGAATTCGTATGTATATACGATAAAATTTCTAACATTTTATTCTTTTAAAATGAGTTGCGTTTTTTGTGTTTGATTGTAATTTTCCCTTTCTCGGTTAGTTTTATAAAGAATTTTATAAACAGCCCTTTTAGTTAGTTATTCTTTTTTTTTATATATATATAACTAGTAATCGTGCCCGTGCGCTGCACGGGGTCGCATTCAACAAAGTAAAAAAATTAATTGTTGGAAATAAATGATAGTAAAAATTGTATAAAAAATCTATATCCGTGAAATTCAAATTAAACTGCTATCACCTTATTTCAATGTTATCATAATCGGACCGGACACAAAATCGGATAGGCATTCGGGTCACGGTTGAAGCAGTTCAACCGGGGTCAACCTGAGTTTTTTCATTTTTTTATTTTTTTTTAATTATTTTTACTATTTTTATAAATATAAAAATATTGTCCTCTATGTATTTGTTATGTATTCCTCTTATTATTCCACATTTTTATTCCAATATTTATACAATTTTAATATACCATTTTTTCCTCCTCTCGTTTTCTTCTTACGTCATTCCATCTTCATTCACCTACACCACCCCCAACATTTCTTTCTTCTTCTTCTTTGTTCTGCAACTTCATGTTTTTTCTTTTTCTTCTTTTTCTCTACATCGTCTGCCTCATCTACTCATGTTTCTCTTCGGGTTTTTTTTCTCCATCTTCAGGCTTCACTTCATCTCTTTAGCTCAGCTTTGTTTTTTCTTCAGTCCACAGATCTAGCCCATCCATAACTTCGATTGAATCACCTACGACCTAGATCCAACTATCGAAGGCAATCCCCCGCCCAGATCTGACCACCACAGTGATCCTCAACCCAAATCCGACCATCTACTACCGTTTTGATGTACTGACCCCAGTTTATGAATTTTACGATTTCTGTTGTAGAACCAGATCGTATAGTTGGCGGTTTGCTGTCGAATCGGTCGGACCGACTGGTCCGATCCGATTCCGACGACATTGCCTTATTTTATAGTAGGATTTATACACACACACACACACACCAAGTGTTAATATATAAAATATATGTTAAACAATAAATAATTCAAATGTAACAAAGGGGATGGCTATTTCAAATGTCAATTGTTTCTCACTTCAAATACCGCCTAAATATTAAATAGGTAATGGCAGGGCCGGTCCGGCGTATTTGTGGGCCCTGGGCGAGAATGAATTTGCACGACTAATAATACCGGAATTCAGGGGTAACGCCCAGATTTTGTTTTTCTTTTTTGCATATTATGGTTAATGACATGATATAAAAAAATTATTTATTTATAAAAACTTCATAAATAAAATGTTAAAAACATTAATGTATCAAGATTGAAAAAAAATTACGTAAAATAAATGTTACAGGAATATGCAATAAATTTTTGTTTGACTAAATAAAATTTTAAATTTTTTATGTTTACTCTTAAACTAATTAAATTTAAAAATAATAACAGAAGAATTTTTTTTTAAAAGTAGAAGACTGTATTTTTTTTTAAATAATAAGACAATAATTTTTTGCATAAAAAGAAATATATGATATGTATATATTAAAAAATGGAAAACTGGGCCCCTCTAGGCATTTGGGCCCTGGGCGTGGGCCCTGCTCGCCCCACCCCAGGGCCGGCCCTGGGTAATGGCATTTATACCCTTGTTGAAAATTACTATCACAAAAACATAAAAAGTCTCATTTTTATATATTTCCTTAATAGCACACACACAAACTCCTCACACCGCTCTGTTTCTTCTTCATAAACCCTCCCTCGCACAACTTCTTCTTCTTCTTTTTCTTCTTCTTCTTCTTCTTCTTCTTCTTCTTCTTCCTCCTCCTCCTCCTCATCCTCCTCCTGTTTTTTCTTCCTTCTTCTTCCTGCTTCTTCTTTATTGTTCTTCTAGCTCTTCTGCATCTTCCTCCTTATTCTTATTCTTCTTTTTCTCCTTCTTCCTCTTTTTCTTCATTTTTCTCACTCTCCTCGTGCTTCTTCCTCCTCCTCCTCCTCCTCCTCTTTCTTATTCTTGTAAATATATATGAGAGTAACTCCAATGGTACAACATTGAAATGGATCGTTAAGTAATTAATTGATTCTCGTTTTATATTTTGATGCTCATATACTCCAACTGCAAGCATATATGAGTAAAAACAATAATAACTATTAAACAACTTTAAAAAAGGGCATGATGAATTATTAAAATACATGATCGTAAAGAAATTATAATAAAGACAAAATTGATAAATGTATATGACACATACAAAACCCATACACAGGACAATGAAAATGTAAACAACCAACTAATTGCGAGGCATATAATCTCTCGATAAAATAGCACAAATACAACATAATGCAAAATAAAATAGTTGTCTAACGGAACCGGAACCCCAGTGTAGAGTGAAAAATTAATATAACCAAACAAAAAATAGTAACATTATGTCATTAACAATATCCAGTCAATAAAATGGCATAAAGAAAAATAATGATAAAAATTGGAAACGTAAGTAAACTCATGACGAAAGAAAAGTTATACCTCCAATCCCATCTGCTAAAAAAAGATATTCTCAGTAAATAGTTTTGTGATGTGAGCATTTCCGATTTGGCCATACGAACATTTATTTACTTAATGAAGGATATACGGAAATAAATGCAAATAATTGGAAGTGAGAGGGTATACAAACAGTTTTGTGATAGTAGTGGGAGGGTATATGGAATAATTGCAAATAATTTGTTTTGTATGGTGGGTAGTTTTTTTTTTCCTCCTTTCATTTATTTATCATTTATTTTTTTATATACAAAAATCCAAAAAACGAAAAAAATATTCAAAAAATAAATAAAAATCTACCGGTACTAACGTGCATGTGATGAGTGGGCGGTTAAAAATAACGTGCATTCATGAGATGTTGAACAATCTAACCCAAGGCTTCATATGTTGTCGAAGTCTAGCATATCATCGTTTGACACCTCTTACTTCTTTATTTCTCAACATCCTCAAGAATGATACTTGGGGTATCCGTGACAAAGTGTACGGAAAGACACTTAGTTTTGATAAAAATCATAGAAACAAAAATTATAAAAATAAATAACTAATAAAGTAGTAGATGGACATAGAAATAAGATGGTCTCAAGATACACCCAAGAATTGTTGTTGGTTTCCACCTTCAACGAAGATGAATCATTCACAACCCTAATTTTGATTAAAACACAAAAGAAAATTCAAATATGAACGATTTTCTTGGAACATATATGAATTTATTATATAGTAGATGTGGGAAGTTATTAATTAATGGGGAGTTACTGGAAGTGGAGAGTTATTGTAAATGTGTGTTATTAGGAAAATTATAGATAATAAATATTACCTAAATAGGTAGTGACGATAATAATTGTAATAAAAATAAATTTAAATTTCAGTAATAGCATTAACATTTCTACAAATTTGATAAATGCACATGATAACTACGCAAAATGCTAAACAAAATTCTTCTATCTCGATTAAGTAGTTAGATCTTGTTGCGGGTCGCATTTTAGTGTGCAATTCTTTTCTCGGATGCAGCAAAATCAGTTTCGCGATCACTTCACTCTTATGTGAGTGCAACAAAACTTTGCCACATGAAAGGAAGCGTCGGTGAGACATGGAAAAAAAGAGAGAGCAAAATGTTAGTTAAAGTTTTACGAAAATCATATGAAGAAGGTAGCTAGGTTTTGGGAAAAACTTGCATACACGATTCACATTTAATAGAAGAGTAATTGTTTAATCAACCACAAAATGTATCTACGACTCTTAATGAACAGTTATACGGTAGTTGGTTTTTTTTTTCCTTTTATGGGTGGCAGATAAATTTTGTCATGATATGCACGAATCTTTCATGTTTATTTATCAAATAAAATAATTGGATAGTTTTTCCAATATTTACTCAAACGTTTTAAGTTTTTTCCCTTTATGCAATTTTTTTTCTCTAAAGTTTTTTATTGAATTTACAACGATGACAATTCAAATTTATATACAAAAGCTGCAACAATCATTAAAAAGAATGCGTATTTAATTTTCTAGATTAAAAATATTGAGAACATTCACATTAGTTGGGCAAACAAAAATTCACTCCATAAGTCTCACATCAAAATCTATGCCAACTCTGTCAGAATATGATAGATCAACAAACGAAAAAAGAAAAAAAATCGCAGATTTGTTTTGCATATTCAAGAAACAATAATGGCCTTGGAGCTATCAATATACTGACAAACTTAAAACCTAATAATATAAATAATAAGTTCGCATAATTATATTACATGAGCCTAGCATGAATGTTTGTACATGTACAACATGTTGCCAAGCATTTGGTGTACGATGTGAGATGATGATGGTTTCTTCTCTTCTTTAGTGATTGTTTCCCCTTTAATGTCTTAGAATTGCTGAGTAGCTTCAAATAATGGTGTAGAGAAAACAAAAAAAGATGCATTAATCTTAAAATAAGGATGCAACATCTCGAACGAATTAAAAATATAGCAACAAAGTCTTGTAAGTTATAAAACTTAAATATTATAAATAAAATATAGCAATAAAAGCTTTGAACTAACAGAAGCCCATAATAAATAGTGTTTGACATATTTTTTTTTTCCTTTTACCGAATTTTGTGAGTAGCTCGCTCCAACCACGAATTATTGTTGATACAAACAGACTTGCTGCAAAAGAAATTTACAATATGTCAAACACAAATGCAAAAATAAATAAATAAACGGCATAACACAGTTATTAATAAACGAAGACGACGAACAAAATTTTAAATGAGAAAGAAGAAGAAGATTGGCAAAAAAAATGTGATTTTTGACGAAGTTCTCATGAGTTTAAATAGAAGAATGAAATTGTTAGAGGTTGAGATCATGGTTGATAACTTCTATCATGATGAATTAGTGGGGATTAGTGGGTGGTTAGAGTAGAGAAGAAATATATATGTATTATATATGGGATAATTAGCTGGATCCCCCTTATTTGGAACTTATATGGCTGGGGGTCCATTTTGTTAGTTGATTATAGCTATAGGTCCCTTGACCAATAAATAAAATATAAATTAAATTAAATTATTTCTTATTGACATAAATACCCTTAATTATTATTTATATTAATATAATTAGTTATGGATAATATAAATATAATCCCACATTTCACTCCATATCACTCATTTAACTACTATCTCTTCCCCTCACCCCTCACGTCTCTCTCTCTCTTTCTTTTCTTTCCTCCTTCCTCTCTCTCTCTCCTTTTCTTTTCTTTCCTCATTTCTCTCTCTCTCTCTCATTTCTTTTTTATTTTTTTATTTATACTAGTCCCTCGTCTCTCTCTTCTTTTCTTTCTCTCATTTTTTTCTCTCCTTTTCTTTTTATTTTTTTATTTTTTATTTTAAGTTGTATCAAGTTATAATAACAAATTGCAAAATACAATTAATAACATATAAACTGCAGTTTGTAACAGCAAAAATAAATAGCAAAATAAATATAATACGGAACCACCTATCATATGTCAGAAATATTATTTTACAAATGTCTTTTCACAACAACACAATATGGAACTAATGATAATTTACTCAAACATCAATACTTCAAGTTTTTTTTTCCTCGAACAATATAAAATATTTTTAAAAGATAAAATATGAAATAAAAGATGACATAACAAACCAACAAACCAGTTTTGTCCATGAAGAATCAGTACATTAAATACAAAATATTGTAAGATACAACTTAGTTTATACAAGCAGTGTTGCAGTATAGTGTTGCAATAACTGATACTGGCTGAGGGTGATGTCATAACGGAAATAGTCTCGACGTCCTACTGAATTCACAACTTTCAAACGTCCTCGATGATCTCCTAGAAACTTGATCGTGTCAATATGAGTTTGGGAAAATAACCAAAAAATATGTGAAACCTTCCATAGTTATTCCCAAAAAAGAAAAAGAAAAAACTAATATTAATTTGCAATAACGAGTTGCAGATTAAAAAATGCAGAACTACCAAAGTCAATTAAAAAAATGGAAAATGAAAACCACAATCAAATAAAATGTAAGGGACAACCAAGAAACTTCAAATTACAGACAACACCATAAAAAATATAAATTGCAACAACAACAATAACAACAAAATAGTGGCAACAACAACCAAATAAAAGTATGCGAATAACCATATCCAAATGCAATTATCAACGACAAACTGCAAACTGCAAACGATCTACAATGACAACAAGTATTTTGTTATGCTAGATGAAACCATTTGTTACAACACCAAACTGCAAATATTACAGTAAAGTGCAAAATATACAATAAACATCAAAGTGCAAAATACACATAAAAACAGCAAAATAAAAACAAATAAAAAAAGACCCTTGCAGAAAACAAAATTATTACCTGGGGTCGTAGGCTCCAAATCCCTGTCTTTCACTTCATTCATAAAAAATCCCATTGAATTTTTTCAAAGAATCGCGATTTTAAGAAAATACAAAAATATGCAATATATAGCAAATTACCTGTACGTTTTCAATTTTGCACCATCTTATCGGTTTACAGACCTGCAAACTCTCCATCGATCTGAGCAATAAGGGGCTGTGATTACAGAGTTTGGGTTGCAGATTAAAAAATGCAGAACTGCCAAAGTCAATTAAAAAATGGAAAATGAAAACAGCAATCAAATAAAATGTAAGGGACAACCAACAAACTTCAAATTACAGACAACAACATAAAAAATATAAATTGCAACAACAACAATAACAACAAAATAGTGGCAACAACAACCAAGTAAAAGTATGCTAATAACCAGATACAAATGCAATTGTCAACAACAAACTGCAAAATGCAAACGATCTACAATGGCAACAAGTATTTTGTTATGCTAGATGAAACCATTTGTTACAACACCAAACTGCAAATATTACAGTAAAATGCAAAATATACAATAAAAATCAAAGTGCAAAATACACATAAAAACAGCAAAATAAAAAACAAATAAAAAACGACCCTTGCAGAAAACAAAATTATTACCTGGGGTCGTAGGCTCCAAATCCCTGTCTTTCACTTCATTCATAAAAAAACCCATTGAATTTCTTCAAAGAATCGCGATTTTAAGAAAATGCAAAAATATGCAATATATAGCCAATTACCTGTACGTTTTTAATTTTGCACCATCTTGTCGGTTTACAGACCTGCAAACTCTCCATCGATCTGAGCAATAAGGGGCTGTGATTACGGAGTTTGGGTTGAACGAAATAGGGGAGGGTTTTTGCATATTTCAATTTGACGAAATTTGCAGATTTTCCCTGCTGTGTCGGTTTCCATCGATATCAGAATTAGGGGGATAGGGGCGTTGAAAGAAACGAGAGGAGAGGCAGTTTCAATTTCACGATTTGAGATTTTTTTGCGTCTATATTTGCTAAAATATGTATTTGGTGGATAATTATATTAATGAAGGGAATTTTCCTATTTTACTGCTATGGGTATATCTGTCTATATATTAGTAAGGGGTTTTAGCTAATTATATATATATATATGTATATCTCTATATACAGTCTTAGAATGGAGGGATATATATATATATATATCTATATATATATATATATATATATATATATATATATATATATATATATATATATATATATATATATATATATATATATATATATATATATATATATATATATATAATTAGAAACATATCTCGCTATCTATCTGGCACTTAAATCAATTATGTTCTTCTTTCGTCAGATTTGATCTTGCTGCTGCTGGTTTAGGCAGCAGCTTGTGCTTCACAACTTCATACAAGGTCGGTAGCTCGTTAATCATTTCAAAAAGCCTTTCCATTTAGAAAAAAACAAATTTACAATTAATTATAAAAAAACCAAAACCAAAGTTTGGATTTCACTTTATTAAAGATTATGACACTATATTAAGCATTTTTTAACGGTACAAATTTATAAGGGGTTTTTATGGAATTAATTGTGCATAAGCTCCTGTGTAATCTCGAATTGATGAGAATCACTTGTGTTAAAAAAATTAGTAAGAACCCCCTATGTTATATTTTATAAAGTACACTGTGCCTTTTTTCGTTTTTTTTCTTTTGACTTCGATGAAATGACAAAATTACCTTGAATTCAAAATAAAACAAAATAAAAATATTCAACCCAAAAAAGAAATTGAATCCCTAAAAAAATTGAAAACAAAATCCGAAAAGAAAAAAAGAGAGAGGATAATGTACAGTTGCTTCATCTTCCCCGTCAAACCAACACACTACCCACCCACCAGGGGCGTACCCACGCCTAAGGCTGGGGTGGCCCCCGCCCCCCCAAGAATTTTTTTTTAAGCTGTTCTTTTTTTTTTTTTTTTTTTTGGGTATTTATGTATTAGTTTATACACTTTCGCCCCCCCAAACTTTTAATTTTGTACATTTTAGTCCCTAAAAACAAAAAAAAAATTCTCTCTTAATTTACCCCTATATTTCCGCCCCCCCAAGAATCACCCCTGGGTCCGCCCCTGCCACCCACTCCCTCCCCTCACCCCCACCCCTAAACCCGAACCCATACAACTTTCTATCAAATCCCTCAAATGGTGCATCCACCCAAACAACTTTCTACCAGCAATTTAGAAGGCCCGCGGCGGCTATGGTGGTGGAGATCAACGTCTTGAGGGACGTGGTTATGGGGGCAGACGGACGTGGTGCAGATGGGTAAGATGGTGACCGTGGCTCTCTTGATGTGACGTTTTCTGGTGAGGAAGACACCGGAGATGGTGTGAAGATGGTTGCCGACTGGAGTGACGTTTGTGGTTTGATTTGGGGAAGATGGCCTTTTTGGAAATGGGATGGATAAAATTGCAAATTTTGAAAACATCATTTTGGGGCAATAGAATTTTGGGGTGAATAATTTAAAGGGTATTTTCGCCTTTTTGGATAATAAATACACTCTCAGTCGCACAACCCGCGCGTGCAGCACACGATAAGCGGTTATGGACCTTATTGCCTTTTGATTAATTTTTATAGGGGGGTTCCTGGGCAAATTTTTTTAACACAGGTGCTTTCTCAGCAATTCGAGATTATACAGGTTTTTGCAAATAACCCGATTTTTATGCATAAGTCCCTGGCCAACCATCTTAATTATTCTAGGTTATTCTAGGTTCAGAGATTATACTTATATGTTTTTTGCCAATAAACCAATCCATTTAATATATATTATAAATAAAGGAAAACTTAATGTATATGACAAAATTATCCTTAACCCTTTACACCCAATTCTTAAATGTAATCCCAATTTAATCAATTTTAACCACAAAAATTTAATTTTGACTATTTTTTTAACAATTTTTTTTATGAAATTCTTCTTTGCCGTCGGTTTCCGGCGTTGATTTTTTTTATGTTTTTTCTGTCTGCTTTTATTCGCCGCCGATTCCCGGCGTTGACTCTTTTTAGTGTTTTCTTTTGCTAAAATTATTATCCGTTTTTTTTAGTCCGTCGCTGAACGTTGATCGTAATTGTATTCTCATTAACAATAATTATATTGTCAGCAACGACAGTACAATTACTGTCAGCGACAATATTATTCTTTTTTTGGCTTTTTTTCTTTTTCTTGTTTGATTTTTTGACAAGTCAACGTAATTATATCATTGTCGTTGACGGTAAAATTACTTTTTTCGACTTTTTTGTTTTGTTTGAGTTATTGACCGATTAACGTAATAATATTACTGTCTACTACTGTAATATTACTGTAAACACAATAACATTACTGTGGTTGATGATAATATTACTGTTGTTACAGTAATATTATTGTCAACCACATCAATATTAATTATTTTACTTTTTATTATGTTTGTCTTTGTTGAACGATCAACATATTAATACTACTATATTACACAATAATAGTAATTTTTGTTGTGTTAATATTACTGTGTTAGAGGGTAATGTAGTAATATTACTGTGTTAAACAGTAATATAGTTAATATTAATGTGTTAAAGAGTAATATAGTTAATATTACGGTCAACCACAATCATAATACTGTTTAAACGGGCAAAAAGATGTTGAAGAAAAACAAATCAAAAAAAAAAGACAACGTCGCTGGAGACCGGCGTTGACCGCCGATCAGCAGCGGTAGAAAAAAGAAAAAAATTGAAAAATTCAATGTCGGAAACCGCCGAAATTAAAAAGCAGGAGAGAAAAAAGTCAGTGGCGGCAACAGACGAAATTGTTCTCAAAATTGAACAATTTGTGAAATTTGGGGTCAAATTGTGTTAAATTGAATTTAATGATCAAGTTGATGTATATTAAAATGTGAAGGGGTATTTTAGTCTTTACACACTTCTGAATAACGTCTGGATTTTTTTGTAAAAGAGTTTCTTATTTGTACCCCTTTATGAAGTATCTCATAATGGGCTTATTTATAATAATATGCCCTAAATTATAATAATTCAACAATTATTTTTAATATTTTGAAACCGTTAGTAATATCACTAATACGTGTAAATAAATTTTAATAATTAAAAATAGGGATCTTTACAAATATTCATAAAGAGATCCAGATAAAAAACTCATTTACAAATAAGTCCACACATAGTTCAGATTTTTGTAAAAAACTTAAATAGCCCCTCATACTTTAATATGCTCCAAGTTCATCCTTAATTTAATTTAACCTCAATTGGACCCCAAATTTCACAAATTATTCAATTTTGACCCAAAACTTTTTTTTTTCAAAAAAATTATTTTTTCCGCCGGATTCCGGCATTGACTGGCGTTGACTTTTCGAATTTTGTTTTCTTCTTTGATCCGGATTTTTTCGCCGGTTTCCGCGTTATCTTTTTTTTTTCTGTAACATTTTTTTTTTCCGTTTAAACTGATTGACAGTAATATTAACTATATTACTATTAAACACAGTAAAATTAACTAAACTACAGTTTAACCCAACAATATTGCAATATTCTCTAGCACAGTAATATTAACACAACAAAACTCATTATTATTGTGTAATAGAGTAATATTACTATGTTGATCGTTCAACAAATGTAAGCATAATAAAAAGTCAAAATAATTAATATTACTGTGAGTGACATTAATATTACTATAACAACAGTAATATTACCGTCAACCACAGTAATATTACAATAATAGACTGTAATATTATTACGTTACTCTGTGAATAACTCAAACAAACAAAAAAAATCCAAACAAAATAATAATATTGATGTGGTTGACAGCAATATTACTATAACAACAGTAATATTACCGTCAACCACAGTAATATTATTGTGTTTACAGTAATATTACAATAGTAGACAGTAATATTATTACGTTACTCCATGAATAACTCAAACAAAACAAAAAACCCAAAAAAATAGTAATATTGATGTTGTTGACAGTAATATTATTGTGTTTACAGTTATTTACTGTCAACGACAGTAATATAATTACTTTGTGTAACACCCTCCATGTCGTTTATACAATTAAGAACAGTTTTTTTAGAAAAATGGACTTTATTAAAATTTCCGGATCCTATTTGATCCTTCAGAAAATAAGTTTGGAAATCGTCAAAGCATTTTTCTTACTTCAAAACATAACTCACATTTGAAAGATAATATAATTTTCATAAAGAGTGTCACTTAAACATGAACGGAGTTTTAAATCAATACTCGTAATACAACGGAAGATAAAATAACTTTATTTTACATACGCCTCGGTTTAATAGACTAGATTCCTAAATCAGAGTACATTATAAATGCATTTATCAACTTCTCCAGTGATACATTTTAAAAAGAAATTGACTATTATAATCCTTTAAAACACTCGATTGACATTAAGGCTCGTAATTCCTCGAACTCCGCTCCACCAGCCTACATGACCATTTTTAGAACATCAACCTTGATATGGACTAGAGTTTCCCTGTTTAACATGCACTCACAAAGTGTACTCACATATACAAAATGTTATAATAACATGGGGATGCAACGACCCAATAGCTATAGCACATATATATAGACATAAAGTCCCTATAGTATGTTGTAACAAATTTAAACACGTAGATGCAATATGACGGGATACCTATCAGATTCATAATATGGTTATCGGTAATAGACGTCGATATTCTGAGCCCGTTATTAATGGAAGTTATCCACTCTATAGTCTATAGTACCGTAGTTGGAATACCGGCCCCTCCGTATTTCCGTGTCTACTCGACCGATAGCCATATTCCCTATATTGACCATGCGATATCATAAATGACAAATCATATAAACAATTCAAAACGCATAAATAAACATTCTCATACTTTATGTCAACACAATTACTATAATGTGACGGTATCCCGATCAGATTCATAACATGATTATCGATAATAGACGTCGATATTCTGAGCCCGTTTTTAGGGGAGCTACCCACTCGAGTCTATAGTACCGTAGTTGGAATACCGGCCCCTCCGTATTCCCGTGTCTACTCAACCGATCCATGTTAAGATTCTGACTTTCCTATACTGACCATGCAATATCATAAATGACAAATCATTCGACTCCAAATATATAACCATGTTAGATCGAACTTGCACTTATCAGAATAAACACATAACCACATAACTTTTTTTGATAACTAAGTTGAGAAGGGATAAGAATGTAGAGAATAAGTTGAGTTCATCATCTAAAAAAAGGAACATTTGGGCCCTTGACAACTTGAAATTTGATAACTTTTTTTGATTATGTCATTCGTTGTTGAGTAAACTTAAGTTTTAAGCTTAGCGTTTTGATTTACTACGGTTCAGTTTTATTTCGAATGTTATTACGTTAAATTTGAGATAAAACTTTTTTTTTTCTTTTTTCTTTCCGTTTCTCAATGTTTCAATTTTTTTTTTATTGTTGTTATGTAGATAACATATAGATGTTTTATTCACTTTTATGGCTGATATTCGTGCAACGCACGGGTGAAGAACTAGTAAGGGTAAAAAAGAAGACACATTATATAAACATCAAACAGAAACTGTGACACCATTCCAACAAAGACACATTAATCAAAAATCTAGTCTGGACTTTGAAACAGTCCATTTTCTTAAGCAATATAAATCACTTATGTGGTCCCCACCCACTCCTTTTTTCCTAAGATGAGGAATTTAGTACTAGGTCCCGCCAACAAAGCCAATAATTAGATTTATTGCATTTAGCCCCCCTATGTTATAAATTAACAAAATATATCCCATAATTTAATTTTATCAGACAAACAACCCCTGAAAAACACTATATATAGGATTATGTGCTACAAAAAATTGCATCGTAGAATATTTTTTTGCTGATATTTAATAACATGTGAAATTTTATAGCAATTCGATATAACTCAAAGATACTGATAAAGGCCTAAATTAAATGGAAGAGTACGATGACCTAAATCAAATGAAAGCCACTCATAAAGGCCTATTTATTTCATTTAACACCACTATATTTACTAATTTCTTCAAACAAAAAATTATGATTTTTATTAGGAGAAAATCAATATGGTTCAATTATTTTAGCAAATTACCACTAAAAAACTCACAATCTAAGATGTTGTGCGCTAAAAAAATACAACATTGGAAGATTTTACTAATATTAATAACACGATTTTTATTTTTTATTTTTTATTTTTGAACAATTCAAAACTATAAAAAAAATCCACAATTCGGTCGAGGAAAAGACAGAAATGGAGAAATGAAAAAAAGAAAAGGGGAAAAGAATCTAAGTTGAGAAGGGATAAGAATGTAGTGAATAAGATGAGTTCATCATCTCAGAAAAAGGACCATTTGGGGCCCTTGACAACTTGAAATTTGATAACTTTTTTCATCTATAGCAATAATATTGCATCAAACTTTCTCAATTTGGAAGACATACACATAATTATGAAATTACTTCTTATATAATTGTAGTCTTTTATATAATATATAAATATCTTAATTATTGAGTTTGTAACTAAAAGTGGATCATAGAAACTACTGATTTGCCGATTCATATTGTATTTGCTAATGTAAATTATTTAAAGTAACAACACCTCGAGTGGGTTATTAAATGGGCTATCAAAACCTTTAACCACCATTTTCATACTAAAAAAATAGTAATTTAATTCCAATAGAGTTATGAAATAAGGGTTGTATTTTGATATTTCATCTTTCGAAATGTAAAAATACTTCACGCGGAATAAAATATCAAACATGAGTTGTGAATTTAACGACCTCAGTGTCCATTTGGAAAATGACATATGAGAATTAGATATATAAATCAATTTAATGATTTTTAATTAACATCCACTTAATACCTATGGTTGGATATCACATAAATATTTGCAAAATCATTTTGATACTTTTGAGTTGGAGTTGCTTTAGTTGTGTACTTAATTATAGTTATCAAAATTATAGAGAAATACTTATTAGTGGAATACAATATATAGTATTAGGATCATTATATATTTTAAACAAAACAATTGATATTCTTAATTTTTTGTATTAAATAAAGTGAACAAACGAATTTAATACTAAAGATTTAGAATAGCATAGTTATATTTTGAAATATATAAAATCAATATTTTTTGTATCGATTGATTAAACCTAACTTATGTCCTCCAATTTATTAGTATAATCATGAGAGAGTTTGTATTTTAATTAGTATATAATTGAAAAAAAAAATCAATCATAAAATTAATTGTCACTGGATTCGGTGAAAAAAAAAATTAAAACAATAACATGAAATTCATGTAGTATAATTTTCAATATGGTAAATAATTGGGATAATATTACTGCACACATGGCAGGAAAAAAAATAGTGTCAATTTTCGCAATATAGTAAATTCGAGCATGTATCTTTCTTTTATACAGATAATGGTAATATATAATATTAAATTACTACAAAAAGAAAACATAATCTGGTTATGTTCATGTAAAATGTATAATATATTAATATCAAATGATTTAGTCTGTATATTTTTTAATATAAATCCAAATTTATTAATTAAAATACAAAATTTCCATAACATCACCAAGCATACAACTATAATAAGTAGAGATTTTAAATTGAATTTAACTAAATTTAAATTAAATTGTTTACTATCAAAATTAAATTCAAAAATAAATCTATTTATAGTTTCTAAAAAAAAGTTGATATATTTAGAGATTTTATAAGTGGTAGGATATAAATATATTAATAAAATAATAAAATATATTTAATTACCTTTAATTTTGGAAATGATGACATGTTTTTTGATGATTTATTTTCACCAATCAATTTGTCACATGGGATGAAATTAAATACATCTCATCAACTGAAATTGCCATTATCAAGAAATTAAGGATGTAATTCAACTTTTATATATTATATAGATTCCATATATACCAACAAGGAAGAAGTTATATATCAGCAACCCGTAGCATTAAAACCGGACAATTCTTCCGAAAGAAAATGAGAAACAAGAAAAAAAGTTAAAGTTAGAAAAAACAAAAAATAAAGAAAAAGAAAAAGAAAAAGATAAAGAGATAGCTAAAGATGGTACGAAACGGTAAATATCATACGTAATTCAATCAGTGTGTAAGGTATATATATATATATATATACTAGTGAGGAGCACCGCGCAAGGCGCGGTGCCGGTGCTCGGATGGGCGGTGCTGATTAACAGGAACGTTCCATGCTAGATTATGCAATTTCTTGATGATTGCATCGACTTCAGCAAAAGGAATTTCGATAACTGATGTTTCCTTAACCAAGTACTAAGACTGAAGAATGTTCTTGTAAATTACGGTCAATACCAAATATGCTTTAGGTATATAAGCAGTAATTTCAAATACAAATGTTAATCATACTGTCACAACTCTACAGATAAGTCACCCTTACTGCCGTACCACCGTACAAAACTGTACATAACCCGTGGAACAACAATAAATGACAAATAAAACATCTATTGGAAACAATAACCCGACATAGTTGAATGAAAAATAACAAAATAATGTCTTCACATATCTACGATAGAAAATAAAAAATCTATAACTAAAACATTGATCAAAGGGCTCAGTTCATATCGAAGAAACACGACCGTAACCGAGTTTGAGCATATCAAACTGCATTACGTGAATATCTCGTCCCAAACTGCATTAAAATTTTCAAATGGTAAACCAAAGAAGAGGCTTACAGCATATCGCTCTTCTAGTGGTCTAAGCTCTCTCGATAGGATTGAGTCTACAACTACCATGTCTTAAATTAACATTGATCTTTCTAAAAGAGTGTCATTTACACAGAAAAAGATCATAAGAAACGGCTTCGCGAACATAAAGAGAGGAAAAAAAGAGCGAGAAAAGAAAAAAGGGAAGCAACTCGACGACATTCGGTAATTCCGTAAAGAAGAAGGAAAAAAAGATTACAGAAGCACAATTTTTTTGAATTACTTCATTGACAACAAAAGTTCATCCACAAATCAATGGAATGATTTACCTTGGAAATTATCGCAAGTCTTTCAAAGATTAGTGCTTTCAATAGGATAGTCAGATGTAAGTCTATGTTAGCCTAATCAAAACACCTGTTTTGCAATAATATAAATAAATTATATCAGTACAAAGCATACACAGAAGAACTACCGAAGTGAGCAACCATTGCATGTTGGGAATTTAAATCAATAGAAACAAAGATAGCACACCTATCTGACCAAGCAGCTCAACTTTGATTCCATTGTGCTCTACTTTCTTCCCTGAAACTGGTTTAACAGAAATCTGAAAACATGCTGAAAACATGACATGGCAAGGTATCACCATGATTAGATAATCGAATCTGAAATAGCTTTGAACCTAAATTGGTAATGGCAATGTTAATAACACCACAGCAAAATACCTTCCCATATATGTTTTCGTGATTGTGAAAGAGTGGGACCATTACTGTTTGACCATTCTCCGTCTTCATTGACACCTACAGTAACATTTATACAAGCAACAAAAAAACGATGAGTATGTCCTACCAGTATGTCATACATGTACTCACAAAAATAATTCAAGAATTTTGTCGCGCCGATATGCGACAAAAAAAACTACAGATATTTGCTAACAATGAAAACTGAATACCTACATCTACAATCACCACTCAGTAGACACGATTATGCACTAAAAACAAGTGCAATTGGAAGGAACAACATAATTATAACAAGCGAGACGATAAGCACGCATACAATGCTAATCCGAATGCTAGAGCGATTAGGTAATATATGGTAAACCTTTTTTACTCTGTAAAGAAGATTCTAAAAGTTCAGCGGAATTCTAGAGGATAAAACAAACCTGCTTTCGAGATTTCGCACCCGAAAACATAAATGAAACATAGCATGCCGGCTTAAATGCTCCAACTAAAAAAATATAAAATAAAAATTGACATGTTCTTCAATGACAAAACAGGACCAAGAACAATAATATTTAAGAATGTCGAGCAAGGGTTGAAACTTTACCATTGCTGAAAATTAACTCAAAATTAAATCAAATCACCAGCAGAAGCACCTGCAACAAAATTATTTCAGAATTATAACTGGATATGAAACAAATCCACGAAACATCACATCCAAAGAGCATAAACACTGCTCAATAATTCGTGAAT
>NW_012194115.1:8509-24173 GCF_000504015.1 Erythranthe guttata | reverse complement strand
GTTGACATTAATCCGATAAAATTATTAAAGGTATCAAATTAAATTAATAAATAAATAAACTCGCCATTTAATTTATTGTACTTATAGTATATTCATCCACTTGGAGTAATTAATAATCAATAAATTATGAAATTTTGTTTTAATAGGTAAAGCAATTGGGATCACAGACTTCATAAATCCCAAGGATTTGAACAAGCCACTGCACGAATTTGTAGAGGGTAAGTTAAATTATTTTATGTATATAAAATCTTTGTTAAATTATTTTATATATATGTGCTTTGTTAAATTATGTACACATTATTCCCCTAAACATCACATCTGATCTAAGATATAATGGTTAATATAATGGTAAATCCATAACAGTGATCACAATTTTCAATCTTTGTCTATTGTCGCCTCCGATTGTTGGGAAAAGTAAAAAATGCAAAGGTCCCAAAAATTCCAAATTGCTGCTCCTTCCCTCTTAGGTTTTCAATCCTCCACTACTCACCGCCGCAGCGACGCCACTCATGTCGTCTTCAACTAGATCTGCCTATTCACATATGAAATTAAACTGGCAGTAGAATGAAACCAAACCAGGTAAATCATTGTAATTTCATTATTTACGAATAGGTTTATGTCTTTGTTTAATATTTTATTTGATAAAAACCCTAATATAGGAATGGGTATTTTGGTTGTTCTTAACAGTCACTCATTTCCATTCACAGTATGCCATATAATACAAGACTTTAGTGATATTTTTATGTTTTTAGGAATTGTTTATGTGCTATTGGTGATAATGATACTGAAGTTTTGGATCGGAGAATGAATATTCATATCATCAAGTCAATAATGTATGAGACTTGGGTTTCAATTTTAGTTTTGGATTGCATTTTATAATCAATATTATGTCTTAATTTCAGTTTCGGATTGCTTTGGAGAATGAATATTATGTTCTACTTCCAGTTTTGGATCGAGAGTGACTATTGTTTTTCACTTACAGTTTTAATCTTTGATTACTTTAAATAGGGAGATATATTATATCTCAATTTCAATTATTAAGTCCTGGTACTGATCATTCTCATCTAGCATTTATTATACTAAAAACCAAAATTGAGGCTTCTACACTTAATGTAATAGTGTTAGTAATCAGATAGATTAATTAGTTTTGTAGATCTAATGTATTTTATAATTTTGATTTTTCGTTTTATTCCTAAACTATTGTATGATTATGTACATGTAATGATGAATGGATTCAATAGCTAATTTTAAAATATTTTTAATATTTATATTATTATTCTTGTGTTGATTAAATTTTATAATTCAATTTAATTTTTCATGGGCAGATCTCAATGTCTGATGCAATTAAAATTTAAATTGTTGGGAACATCTAGATTCAAGGTAAGGACTATGTTCTTCTTTATTTGCTCATTCTTGTACTGCAAATAAGCTGCAAAATATTGTTACGTAAAACCTGTAGCATATTATATTTCACCCTTATATTATATATTTCACTCTACAACTTTATTTTATCATGTGTTTCTACAGAAGCTAACAAATTTGTTCGTTGGTTACAGTGAGTCAACTCAGGTTCAGAATAAATAGGTATAAAAAAGGAGAAATGACGAGCTATCTGTGGAGGAAATACGCTGACTATGTGTACACGAAATGGGAGAGGACGATTCTCTGGGATATGATTGATCCATACCGGCGGCCCAAATCGTTCACTCCGTTAGTCACCATCTACATCTGTGCTTTTTATACCGGTGTTGTAGGCGCTGCAATCACCGAGCAACTCCACAAGGTAAAACCTAACCACTTGTTTCTCCAACCTTTTTTTCAGATTCAAAATGAATTTTGCTTGGGACTATTAATTTGCTCTATTGATTTTCTTATGAATTATTGAAATCTTTTTGGCACTATTAATGATTTTTTTTATAACTGCAAGTATTAGATTGGTATGCCTCTAGTCCTAGGTCTTTTAGGTGGTGAAATATTCGGGTAAAATAGAACAAAACCCGAGTTATGGGCATCGAATTGTAAAATTGAATTCCTTCGGTTCGTGTTTGCTGATTTTGAATTCGATTGAAATCTATGATACTGATTTTGACGAAGAACCACACGTGTTGTCGATGTGTCTGTCTGTCTCTATGCTCTTTGCATTATAACTTCAGTTGCATTATATCTCATATACATATATATGTATTCTGAAATAGTTATAATTCGGAATTGTGTTTTGAAATTGAATTCTGCTGCCTGCATTTTAGAAGCTCTTACTCTACAAGTCTTTCAATCTACAAGGTTAAGTCCGTAATCGGAATATGAATGCACGCTACTTAAGATAATTTCCTGAATGGTTTCATCTACTGTTTAATTGTATGAGAACAAGCGTTTGCCTATTTTACACTTGTCAGAATACTGGTACTGAAAACTAAATAGATTTGCGGTTCAATGTTTTTTCTTAGGAGAAATATTGGGAAACACACCCTGGGGAATCTGTTCCTTTAATGAAGCCAATGTTTTACCGAGGGCCTTGGAGAGTTATGAGAGGTGACGTGCCTCCATTCATCAAGAACGAATAGCTAAATGCAGCCACCACTTAGCTATGGGTGCTTGGTTATCATTTGTATATTTCCAAGATATCAGAAAAGATGCAGGTAAGAGAGAAAAATACGGAGTTGTAGAATCGAGGACTTCATACAAAGATGCAGAATAAGATGTTATAGTCTTATTGACAAGCTCAATGATTAGTTGTAATTGACAGAGCAGTACAAATAGGAAATACAGAGGAACAACAACAGCGAAACTCGAGAAAAACAAGAATTGCAGTTATTTATTGATCATCATAAATAATAATTTGCAAGATCGAATCTACAGTTGCAATAATCTTAATCACAGATCACCAGAATTCGAATCGTGAATAGCCAGAGGTTTATTCGTGTTTTCCAATTGTTTTATAATGTTATCATAAGCCACCATCACTACAAGCCCTACCGGAACCAATACATAATCAAGAATCTGTTTCTCCATATATATCTGAATTTCAAATATATAATATATGAGATTTAATCTAGAAAAAAATATTAAAATTAAAATCAGATGTGATTAATTATGCAAAAAATATATCTTCTTGTGGAGTAGTGAATGAGCCAAAAAGAAAGTGTACCGTGAACAACTGCGGTTTATATATATACACACAGTATAATTGTTCAAGTACCATACATACATTTAAAATTAGTTTAGTTTAGTTACAGGAACCCTTACAGGACATAGTTATCATTGAAAAACATACAAACAACATAATTAAAATAGACATTGCCTGGCAATTGACAACCACACGTGGTTAAGCCGTTGAATCGATACCAAAGGGGAGTAAAATGTAAAATACAGAAACCAGAAGAGGTTAACTGTTATTACCCTAAATTTTTAATATATATTTCCATTATTAATGCAATACATATCAAGTATAAATAAATAAATAAATAAAACATTCAACTTCTATAGTAATAAGTGCTAAACATATATAAAATAGTAGAATAAAAAAATATCTATTATAACAATAACAACAATATAATATACCCAAGTACTATATAAATATCATACATAGAAAAATTAACATCACACGTGCAACGCACGTGCACCTGCCTAGTGTATATATAGAGAGAGAGGGGGGAATGAAATTCCCCACAAATATGAATATGTACCTGATCGAAACACCAATATCATCAAGCAATCTTCTGCACAAAAATTAGAAAAAGGGGAACGAAATCCCTCACAAAGATCTGCTCGTCTACTCGAGATTCGGTCGTTAGGATTAAGTCTCGTCGTCATCGATTTTTTCTGGTTATGCCATCTCTTGTGTTTGTACGTCATGGTGGTCCTTCATTCCTCCGCCGAGAGAAGAAGAGCGGAAGAAAGAGAGGGCGGATGGGGAAGAATGAAATATCGACCGAGAGAAAGAGTGAAGGAGAGAAAACTTGTGTGGCTAGGGTTAAACGGCGTGGGATATGGGTGGGTTTGGTGGAGGGTATAATTGTACTATATATTTTAAAATTAAATTATGGATTCATCGAGAACAAAAAAAAAATGGACCCCCTCTAATAGTAAATATCGTATGAGGAGGTTTTGTTAAATAATCCCTTTTTTTAATCAATTATCCTGCTAAGTTGTTGCATATTATATAGTCCACCGCTCCCTAATCGAGATAATCATATTGAATTAATAGAAATGACTAAAATACTCCTAATTTTATATACATATAAATATTCAGTAGATCCCGCATGGATATAGCTCAACTGGTTCCGGATGTGGTAAGTTGGTAAAGGTCCTATGATCGAATTATGACAGCTGCAATGTGGGAATTTCAACTTCAATGAGGGTTGATTCCTTGTGGGCACCACGTCCGTGTCCACTACCTTAACGGGCCGTTGAGTCACCATGATTTACATTCCTCTATCAAATACTTGTCGGACCAAGGGATGAGGGTCCTGGTGGCGAGGGATTTCGCCTTTTTTGATACATTAATATTTAGTAGAAAACATAATTATAAATAGTAGTCTGATGGCGGAGTAGAAGAAGTGGAAGAAGAGTCACGCGGCTCATCATGAAGCGCACTTGTTAAAATTAATGCCGATTGTCGAATATTCAAGAAGCACTAGCACACTATTTTGTAATATATTATCTGGAGTCTATAGGATTCAAGATTAGCTATATATATATATATATATATATATATATATATATATATATATATATATATATATATATATATATATATATATATATATATATATATATATATATATAACAATATTTAAGAATAACTAGGATTGTAAAGAGAACCGTAGAGGAAGATTAATCTACCATTTTTCTAGAAATATCCTATGAAAAATACCTGTAAATACGTACTGCGGCATTGCAGACATATGAATGAACTCGACAAAAACTAATAAAGTCTTCAGCTTTAACTAAGTTCCACTGTCTCTTCTCTCTAAACTAATCAAATTATTTTAAAATAACAATCTATACCTTTCTCAAACTAACAAGGCGCGCGGTGGCAGAGTCGATGAAAAAGCATTGCAGGATGAAGCAAATGGGCTCGGAGCAGATGAAGAATATAACAAAGATAATGAATAAGGCAACGGCCTTGTCGAGGACAAGTTGTTGCATGACCCTCTCAACCAAAAAATTAAGTTTTTAGTGAAATATATCATTTAATATTAATATCACGACCCCTCAAGTGCAAGCAAATTATATTTGAAACTATTATTATCCTATTTGAATTCTAATTTCATGTGGGGATAAAAGAAAATAAAAATTCCGTCTTATAAGGAAAAAAAAAATCTTCCATATCAGGACCTTTCATTTGGCTTAATACTGATACCATATAGAATGATCATCTCAACTAAACGTTTAAGCTTTTAGTGAAATGTATTATTTAATATTAATATCTCCAATAGATTGGATGTGACGACCAACAACACCAAACTATCAACATCAACAACAACGCCTGAAGATATAGAGGTGTACGGCAGAGGCCATGGGGCAAATGGGCAGCATATATTATTTTTTGATTTTTATTTTTTTATAAATATCATGCCATTCGAGTACCGAACACTAATCAAACACAAAACAAATAAAGATCTAATTCTTTAATTAATGTATATATATCTTTATTAGATTTTGAGTTATTTTAGATATAGCTGAACCTAAAACAAACTAATACTCAACTATTAAAGTTCATATTTAAAAATAAACTCACAATTAATTTAAATATTTTATGTACGTAAAGGTAAGAACAAAATAACTCCCCGCATATTGTACATAATGAGAAATAAATGACAAAGTTTGACATAAGAGAAAAAATGAAAACAAACGAATTGAAACCCCATACACCGAATTCTTCAAAAGTCCAAACATTTTCCAATTTAGAGAATTATTCAGAAGTCCAAACATTTTCCAATTTAGAGAATCATGGAATATTCTGAATGTGTATATAATGACAGTTGAAGCAAAGTTACACTTTCATCGACTATTTTTCTTTTGAGGACGAAAACATTAACGACAAGATGAAAGTTGTCATTAACAAGGTTTTCACTTCATGTGTACCTCAATTTGTTTTAGAGATCAATTTTGAAAATCCCCATTGGCACTTTGTTTCGTTAAAATGACCCCTTAGTTTACTCGAAAATAAAAATATTCTAAAATCTGATTATAGAAAAAGATGGTGAAGATGACATCAAACTCCCAATTCATAATTCATGTCTAAAGAACTAGTCTCAAGCATGACCAAGTATACAGAAAAATGTGGTAAGTGCCATTTTTTCTTTACTGTAGGATTATGATTTTATTTCCAAAAGCAATATGATAAATAGTACACCATAAGCCTTTTGAGGACTACAAACAGGATCGAGAAATAATTAGCAAGATACCATTTGTAACCTCCGGCTTCAAATTCTCTAGTTTCGTACTTATCAATCCCATTCAATAAAAATAACGAGAAATGTCTAATTTTTGTCATAAAATGTGGAGGCGAACATCTCTCATTTGGGTCTGATTGGTTCAAGGAAAATAGCATGTAAAATAGTGAAAGAGTGATGTAAAATAGTTTTCTTGTTTGGTTGATAAGTGAAAAACTATGTAAAACAATGAAAATATGGAAAAATAATTACACTAAAACAAGGGACATGGGTTTCCCTAAAAAAATATGAGGAAACTGTGTCATTCTATCTCTCTCTTTACCTATTCTTCGTCCCTCTTGTCTCTTTTTCTCTCCTCACTCATCCCTTCTCTTTTCTCTCTTATGTATCTCTCTCCTCTCTTTTTTTTTTCTCTCCTCTATGTTACACGGATAAAATGTCCATCTTATTTTACATTTTGCTTTATTCGTTACATGCCACCTTTTCTCTGTTAGAATTTATTTTAAAATAAAAAAAATTATCTCTTTTTGCGTTATAATTTATTTTGAAATCAAAATGATCCAAACAAAACCTTAAATAATAATTTATTTTTATTTTTATTTTACTTGGTATTTTTCTCTATTATTTTCCCTTAAGAACCAAACATCACCATTTTTCTTAGGAACCAAACACAATTTAGATTTCAAAAGTTCTTGATTTCCTTTTCCTTTCCATTTTTGTTTTCCTTATTTTGAAATCCATGAACGAATCATAGCCTTACCCATGCGAAAAGCATATAGAAGCTTGACATAGACATGATTGCATTTGAATGAGACTGGTAGGGAGAGTTGAAAGATTTTCACAGTTTTGGCAAAGTAAGGGGGGTATGGGAAAACTCAATCCTTATCAAAATTGTTCTATAAATTAAGTGTTGTAACCAAGTATAAGATTAAGAGGACGATCTGCCTCTCCTAGCTATGAGGAAAACCTCGTAATAAGAGGGAATTCCTAGGTCGGATATTATATCATCCATATTATTCGAAGTAACTAAGTTAGCACCCCGGTAGTCCCCGTCGCCGGCGAGAGAATTTCAGGAATTTGAAAGAGAGGGAGATGCATATTGAAAGTTCTTGCCATGAAAAATGATCTAAATCCGATTCATTTCTACCCTAAGGGAAGTATGAGGGTTCGCTCGCGTTTTCTAGGTTTGGTTAGGAAGGCAAGGAATCAAAGCCATTGGTGTCCTCGTCTAGCGGACGGAGACGGGAAGCTTGAGTTGATAGTTCATGCGATCGGGTTGATAAGCACATAGGACTAAACAAAGAAAAATATAGAAATATTGTGAAAGGAGGAGAAAAGTTGGCGAAATGCAATAACTTAAAGAAATCCGTAGATGATGCCGGAGGAAATTGAGATTTTTCAATCGGATAGATGCCGGAATTGTGAAGTTCTAAGAGAAGGAAAAGATTGCACAGGGATATTAAAATGGGTAAAAATTAAAATCCATAGAAAACCCGCCTTTATATATGTTGGGTGCTAAATACCTAACACGCAAGTGCACGTATCGCAAACAAGTAGTAAAAGTGGACTCGTGAGAGTCGGATGTCGATCCCACAGGGAATACTCAAATTATCTAATCCTAAGTATCAAATTCTAACAATTATGATTTTTATTCAGCCTACGCAAGGTTGTCAAATTTAATCAACTAATTAATTAAACTAATTATGAAAGCAAATAAACACGAGAAAATATTAATAAAAACGGACCTAGGATTTTATCTTCCCCTATGCAAGAATTTCTCACCCGAAACCCCTCAATTATGCAATATATGATTCATGATTATTAACCCGAAACACTAATTTACTCATAACCCGCTGTCGCGTGTATTATGGGTCTATTATTCATAAACGATTCACTATATGTCTATGCAAACCAATTATGAATAAAGCATTAACTAACAAGTCTCGTAAATGGCTACCTAAGGTGATATTTGTATGTCTACGACACCACATGCAATTGACACACTCATTCGGTGAAAACTACTCGAAGGCTCTTATACTTACCGTCTAATTATCAAAATAGCTCTGTCGAGTCAATCCCAATAATTACAGATAAAACACATAAATTGATCAAGTTCATGCACTAACAATCATAACAAATATAAGAAATAATCATGAAATCATAATAGCATAATCTCAAGAAAACGGGTTCACAATCCCCACATAGGGTTCCAACAAAATCCTAGATTAAAAACTTAGCTACTCATAACGAAAAACATAATAAAAGTAATAAAAGTTATAGATTAAGAAAAGATAGGTGAAAGAAGAATTATGATGAAGAGTTGTCAATTCTCCGTCTTCGATTCTTCGTTCTCTCGCTTCTCTCGCTCCAAGGTTGTGTTCAAAAGTTTTCTTTGATTCGTGCTTGGTTTGGGCTTAAATAGATGTCCCAACTTGGTAGATGATTCTAGGTTTCCTTGTGTGTTTAAAAGTCCAAAATTGCCTCCAGCGTGATTTGGCACGGCCGCGCGAAAATCAGTGCAATTCTCGCACGGCCGCGCGAGAATCGCCGAACCTTCTGCCCAAATTCAGCATTTGGCACGGCTGTGCCAAAAATAGGCTAATTTTGGCACGGCCGTGCGGGCCTGTTTTCAGCCAATTTCAGCATATTTTTGATTATTTTACTTTTGGCCCATATTTTCTCCAAATTTGCAGTTTTGACCTCAAACTTTTCCAATTCTTCAATTTATACCTAAAATACAATAAATCAACTTTTTAACCACCAATTATCGTTAAATCACACCAAAAGCTCAAATAAAAAGGTACGATAAAGTATAAAAATATATACTTAACACACCCCCAAACTTGATCTTTTGTTTGTCCTCAAGCAAAAACTAGCAACTTTCACAGCAACACTCTCAACAAATGCCTCTCATCACATAGATTAATGGTCAACTTTTATTTTTTCAGAACTTGCAATTATCATGACAATTCTCAAAAAATTACAAGCTCGTAATTCAAAGATACGTATTCACTCACCATTGCTAAAAACCACAAACCATGCTATCGCTTCAAGTATCCCATATTTACAAATTAAAAATGGAGAAAATTTATACTTACATAATAATATTCAACTCCAAAGACTCACCAAATTTCTCTACTCGGCTAGTATCAAATAATTGAGCTATTGGGATCATTGGGACTTTTTGGCTTTCAAATGTTGGGCTTTTTGGTTCGAGGTAGGAAATATGGGTATATGTGGCTATGCTTCTTGAATTGAGGTGATTACGCCAAATTTTGAAAGATAGGCGTTTGAAACAATGAATTCACCTCTAAGGACTTTAATAAACTCGATTCTGAAGAGTTCAAAAGTCTCCACTTTTGCTCTTAAGACAATGGATCGAGCTTTCAAAACAATTCAACAACTAGTCCTTACTTCCCCTTCTAGTCTCTTCTTCTTCTTTCTCTTTCTCTTTTTTTTTTTTTTTTTTTATTTATATATTTCTATTTTTTTCTTTTCTTTCTTTTTTTTTTTTTTTTTAGAAGAAGAAGGACCTTATAAAAAATTTTTCGACCGAACTCCAAGGGTTAATTTTTCAAAAATCTCCACTTATTCTACCTTATACACATTGGCTAAAAGAAAGAACACCGTTTCTCCAAGGCTCAATCAAGGTTCGAATGATAAAAATTTAAAAGTAGGCTTGAAAGGCTCAAACGGTTCAAAGATGGCCCAAATCACTTCCCAAATTGCTCAACAATTTAATATTTCACTTTGTAAATTCCTAAGGCAAGTTCTAAAACCGAATAGCATATGATATAGCATAAATTAATTCCACGTTTTAAAACACAAAACTTTCAACCAAAGCAAGGCATAATTCGTGATTCCTAACAATGACTCATTCCTACGACACTTTGAATCAAAAGCTCACCAAAATTCAATCACAATCAAGATAAAGCAAGCAATTTCATAACATCAACCATCTTTCATCATCATGATTCATCGAAGCATTTATCTCAACACAAAATTTATTTTTTTTCGAAAGAAAAAACTAAAATAAAATAACTCAAATAAAAAAAAAACTGAAGGCATGCAAACTAAAAAATTAAAGCACATAAAAACAGGCATGCAAACTAAAAAATTAAAGCACATAAAAACAGGTAATTTTCCACCCCCAAACTTGAAATTTACATTGCCCTCAATGTAATTAACACGAAGTTTAAGGATAGAATACACCTGAATAAGTCGTCTTGGCCGTCTCCGGTTTTCTCTCCACCCTCGCCTTTATTATGCTTCTGTTGAGTTTCGCACGGCCGTATGAGATTTTGAACTATTTTCCGCACGGCCGTGCGATTTGCCAAAATTGGGCAGTAGCTTCCAGATTTTTCACACGGCCGTGTGAAATTAAGCCTTGTTTTGGGACGGCCGTATGAGCTGCAAAATTGCGATTTGACCCCTGAAAATAAAAAAAAAAATTGCTTATTTAATTAGCTTGCATGCTTATAAAATAAATAAATAAAATAAAACAAGAAACATAAATAAATAAATAAAAACAAAAATCTCGGGTTGCCTCCCGAGAAGCGCTAAGTTTATAGTCTTCAGCCAGACTTTGTTCCTTAAAACAGTTATGTCCAATCCAAAGCCTTGTAGATTGCGCATCCATCCATGAGCTTTATCACTTCAATTGCAACCAAGGCATGGATAGCATTGCAATATATCAGGGTCCATCTTAGCTTGTAGTCTTTTTTGGTTGTAATCAATCGGTACGAAACTAAGATGGGATCTTCATCACCCGCTCCCTCAAATCGGGATACAAAAATCTCCTGTCTGCGTATAACCTCCACCTCAAAAATATTAGTCTTCTCATCAACCACTCTTGATGCCTTCAAATCCACATTTAGATCAACGACAGAGCCCACAACTAGAATATCTTCAATCATTACATCCATGTCCTTCTTCTCTTGTTCTGAGGCATCTTCGTGGTTTAGCTCGATTGCCTTCTCAGATTCATCATGCTGAAGTGTCTTCGTAATTTCTATTTCTCTCACATCGACACTATTTTCCGGACATAGAAGATTTTTCTCACCGCAGGCTTCACCCGAATTTTCTTTGATATAACCATTGCCGATTTCGTCTGGAATATTTTCAAGAGATTCAGATTTTAATTTGAGCGTCATCTCTTCCAGTTGTATCTCCATGTTTTGAAATGATGCTTGAGTGGACTTCATGAATTCGGCAATGAGGGATACCAGATCAACTTGTTCATCAGTGGTATGCTGCTGCTGCATTGGATAATAATTTTGAAAATCATCAAATTGTGGCTTTCTATGTTGAAACTCGTTCAAATCTTGGTCTTGAAATCTTTGCTCGTATGTGTTGTTGGTGTAAGTGTTCCAATAACCTCCGTTGGTAATTTCGTCGATGATTTCCACCACATGCTGAACCAAACGGAGGCATATCATAGGTGTTTTGGAGGTATTCGTCAGATGGAAGCCATTCATATCCCGTTTGAGGTGCCCGAACATTGTAACCAGACATGAAACAAAAACAACAAAAAATAAAAATTAAAAATAAAAATAAAAATAAAAATTAAATGGCTGAAGTAAAAAAAATTGCTCAAATTTGATATTAGAATAAATAGATAATTTAGCCGTATTCCCCGGCAACGGCGCCAAAAACTTGTTGGGTGCTAAATACCTAACACGCAAGTGCACGTATCGCAAACAAGTAGTAAAAGTGGACTCGTGAGAGTCGGATGTCGATCCCACAGGGAATACTCAAATTATCTAATCCTAAGTACCAAATTCTAACAATTATGATTTTTATTCAGCCTACGCAAGGTTGTCAAATTTAATCAACTAATTAATTAAACTAATTATGAAAGCAAATAAACACGAGAAAATATTAATAAAAACGGACCTAGGATTTTATCTTCCCCCTATGCAAGAATTGCTCACCCGAAACCCCTCAATTATGCAATATATGATTCATGATTATTAACCCGAGACACTAATTTACTCATAACCCGCTGTCGCGTGTATTATGGGTCTATTATTCATAAACGATTCACTATATGTCTATGCAAACCAATTATGAATAAAGCATTAACTAACAAGTCTCGTAAATGGCTACCTAAGGTGATATTTGTATGTCTACGACACCACATGCAATTGACACACTCATTCGGTGAAAACTACTCGAAGGCTCTTATACTTACCGTCTAATTATCAAAATAGCTCTGTCGAGTCAATCCCAATAATCACAGATAAAACACATAAATTGATCAAGTTCATGCACTAACAATCATAACAAATATAAGAAATAATCATGAAATCATAATAGCATAATCTCAAGAAAACGGGTTCACAATCCCCACATAGGGTTCCAACAAAATCCTAGATTAAAAACTTAGCTACTCATAACGAAAAACATAATAAAAGTAATAAAAGTTATAGATTAAGAAAAGATAGGTGAAAGAAGAATTATGATGAAGAGTTGTCAATTCTCCGTCTTCGATTCTTCGTTCTCTCGCTTCTCTCGCTCCAAGGTTGTGTTCAAAAGTTTTCTTTGATTCGTGCTTGGTTTGGGCTTAAATAGATGTCCCAACTTGGTAGATGATTCTAGGTTTCCTTGTGTGTTTAAAAGTCCAAAATTGCCTCCAGCGTGATTTGGCACGGCCGCGCGAAAATCAGTGCAATTCTCGCACGGCCGCGCGAGAATCGCCGAACCTTCTGCCCAAATTCAGCATTTGGCACGGCTGTGCCAAAAATAGGCTAATTTTGGCACCGCCGTGCGGGCCTGTTTTCAGCCAATTTCAGCATATTTTTGATTATTTTACTTTTGGCCCATATTTTCTCCAAATTTGCAGTTTTGACCTCAAACTTTTCCAATTCTTCAATTTATACCTAAAATACAATAAATCAACTTTTTAACCACCAATTATCGTTAAATCACACCAAAAGCTCAAATAAAAAGGTACGATAAAATATAAAAATATATACTTAACAATATAGAAGGGGAGTTCTTAAGCAGGGTCGGTTCCAGGGTCTCGGAGGCCCGAGGCGAGAAACCAAAACGAGGCCCTCTTAATTACCAACTTTATTTTGACTTATCAACTTACCACAATTCTACAACTTCATCCTCAACATATTTTTGCAAGATAATTTATTTAAATCTAAGAGCTCCGTTTGTTATTTTTTTTAATATCCCAACTCAAAATTTTATATTGCTCATTGTGTCGATAGATACTCAACCTTTTTATGAAATTCCAAAATATACAATATAATACATAAGAGCCAAATTATTAAATCCAAAATATAAACACAACAAGTAAAAAAAATTAGGATTAGAAATAAAAGGATAAAATTAATTCTTAGCTGGCCAATCAACAAAGAAGAAAAGAAAAAAGGAGGGAAATTCAAAAATAAAACTAGAAAGAAAAAAATAGGGAAATTTGGGAAATAAAAAAAAAATAAAAAGAAAAAAGGATGGAAATTAAAAAAAAAGGAAAAAAAAAAATAAAAAGAAAAAAAAAAAAGGAAATTAAAAATAAAATTAAAAAAAGAAAAAAAATAACCAAAACAAGGATTATTTGACAAAACCCCATAAGTGCAATTACAATGAGTCCAAATTTATTTCTTATTTTTCAGACAAATACAAAACATCTTTTACTAATAAAAATTAATTAAATATCACAATTATACTCTTACCTTATTATAACGTATCTTAGGGTTAAATATAAATATATATACCTAATATATGTTCCCTTAATATCACGTTCTCAATTACACCCTCAAATCTCGCTCTTTGAACATAATAACGTGTTGCATATCTCCTTTCGTTCAACCCTTCTTCTCTTCCGACCGTCGCTGCCCCAGCCCCCACCCGGCACCGCCCCAGCCCCCACCCCTATTTCCTCTCTCTTCACAACGATAGCCTATCTTTTTCGTGCAATTCAGAATATCGAGCATTAGTGGGGTAAAATTAGAAGATTTAATAATCTATCTGATTGTGTCTTCACTAATCGATGAAACCTTACAGACACCAGCTGAGGTTGTAAACGGAAAATCTTTGTAGCAGGCCACTAACTCCTTATCGGTAAGCAAATCGACCTGAAGAACATCGTTAGGAAATCCCTCAAACCCCCGTCGCCGAACGATATCTATGAGGTGGTAGAAAAAGGTAAAAAAAAAAAAATCGTTTCAATCATGTTTCAATCGTTTTAGGGTTTATGAGGAAGGTTCCTATTTGATAGCGATATTGCGAAAAAGACTATTAATTCTTATAAATTGGCAGATCGTTTCTTATATGTGATGATTGGGTCATAAGATATGAATTTCCTAGGATATGTATGAAATTTATTCAAGAATATATTGCATAAAATTCACTTTTTATGTGTGTTATTGTGTGTGTGCATCATCATCTCATTATGAGTAATTTCCAATTTCGGATAAAGAAAAAAAACGTTAATTTGTTTTTTAAATTAGTTAGCATCTAGGCATTCTATTAGAATTTTAGGACAGCAGTATAAAACAAATTTAATGATTTTCTTAATATTAGTAGATTTTGTTAATTTCTAGTTGATTTCGGTAAATTTTTAGTGGTTTTCGTTATAATTA
Organism: Erythranthe guttata; assembly: GCF_000504015.1. Next base: position 9,181 of record NW_012194115.1, on the reverse strand, counting down.
GAGTGGATTGTCTTTAAAAAGGGATTTTTTTTTTTGTAGTGGATTAGGTTAATTTCGTAGTAGATAACGTTAATATTTTAGTGATTTTCTATATTTTATAGTGGTTTTTTATGAGCTTAATAGGAGTGGATTTCGTTAATATTAGTGGATATTGTTACTTTCTAGTTGATTCGGGTAAGTTCTTAGTGGATTTCGATGTAATTTGAGTGGATTTTGTCTTTGAAAAGAGGAATTTTTTGTAGTGGATTAGGTTAATTTCGTAGTGGATTACGTTAATATTTTAGTGGTTTTCTATATTTATAGTGGTTTTTGATGAGCATAATAGTAGTGGATTTTGTTAATATTAGTGGATTCCGTGAATTTCTAGTTGATGTCGGTAAGTTTTAGTGGATTTCGATATACTTTGAGTGGATTTTGTCTTCGAAAAGAGGAATTTTTTTGTAGTGGATTAGGTTAATTTTGTAGTGATTTTTGCTTTCAGAATGAATTTTTTTTCGTATGAATTAAATTGACATGTTGTTGTCTCCTTTTTCTTTTTAATAGGTTTTTTAACAGGCGGCGATGGCACAAGGGTGATTAGGTTGGGTGATACCCGGGTAACTCTACTATTTGTTAATGGTGACGGCATTTGTTGGTGTCTTTAAAAAAACCCAGAGTAATAGTAGTAGTTTC
>NW_012194114.1:4090650-4106301 GCF_000504015.1 Erythranthe guttata | reverse complement strand
AATTGAATGTAGTTAGTGATAACTTGCAGGTTATTTGAGTATCTATTGTGCTACCTCTATGCTACTGTGTTTGTTGTTAAGTTAGTTATTTTGCAGAGGATCACATAGTGTAGTAGATTGCATTCCATGAAATAGAGTTATACCATATGTTTTAAATTATTTTACTTAATCTTCATATCGTGATTTGCGCCATTCGCGTATTTTTCTTTGTAATATTTAATTGAATTTTATATGTTACAACTCTGAATTAAGAGATATTTTTTTATTTCCTTCTATTTTGTTTTACTTCAATTGGTGTTGTTATAAAAAGATAATCGTTTAAATATTATTATTTTTCTCATTTTGAAACTCATATCCGTGCAACGCACGGGTGAAGTACTAGTATAAATAAAAGGAAAACAAAAATCGATTAATTACTTTGAACTTCTATTCATGGAAACACAAGATTTGCAATTATTAATATATAACTATACAATGGGATTTAGGGATAAAAATATGTTAACAGAATCCAAGCAAAATCGACAAATTAAGTAAAGAAATATAAATCTCCACTAAGAAACTTTTTTTTTTTTTAATTTTCATATCTAATTATATATATATATATATATATATATTTTTTTTTTTTTTTCAACTTTTTTTTGTTTTAGGAAAAGGCTAAAAGCCAAAGCTTTCACTCACCCAATCATGAGATATAAAAATTCGAACACATAATGAAGGTTGAAGTTGAATAGCTGGGTGGGCAGAATCACTTTTACTACTGAAAGCACTTTCAAATATTCATTTCAGATTGTAGCTTTATTTTGGGGATAATAAAATCAAATCAAAGAGAATATATATAAATGCCTCAAAAGTAACAAATGAATATATATTGAGATAAAAAAATTGTAGGAATTCGCGTTACTTTTGAATAAATATATTATTCCACAAAAGCTGGAGAACTCAACGTACATAACTTATTCAGCCACACGTCCTACTCAAGAATAATCATGCTTGCATATATATATATATATTACACTGGTTTGATGTCACAATTTATGCCAGCAATTAGAACAAATGAAATTGTTCATAAAATTTGGTAGACAGCAAAAATAATTAATGCCCCCACAAGACACATTTTGCCATTTAACTAACTTTTTCTTAAGTCCCATCTGTCTTTAATCTTTCAAATATATTTACTTAATTAATTAATTGGTCTACAATGTGTGTTACACCATCATAGCCAGCTTAATATATACCAATTTTTTAAATAAAATCTTAGTTGGAACGACTTTAATTAATTAATTAATTGTCGGGTATGTATATATATATATATATATATATATATATATATATATATATATATATATATATATATGTGTGTGTGTGTGTTGCTTTTAGCATTAAATAAGAAGGAAGCATATATTTATTGTCTCTCCTACAGCTCCTGAGCTCCATGTCTTAAGATAAATTAAAATGTTACACCCATCTTAAGTATATTTACAATGGCACGTACGGTAGGCCAACTACTTAATTATCCATTAGGACTAATTCTTTTTTAATTTTGTATATTCCTCTATATTTTTCTGCTGTTTTTTTTTTTTTATTTGGTAGTATAGTATAACTTTTTTAGGCCTGAGTTTAATAAAGAACATGGAACAAAGAAATGATCTTGTTCCAAATTCATAAATGACCTGTTCTGTATGTATACGTAACACTAGAATTAACATGGATTGCAACTTTATATATAATTAATTCAATATATATACATTCAGTTTATATAATTAAACAGTAATTAACTGGAGAACAAGCTGCATGAACTCAATAATATTCAGAAAAAGTATGTGATATATATTATATACCATGTGACCACATGATTTCACTGGCTCATAAGACAACCAAATAAAAAAAAAAACATAGTTAGCCTATACTATATAATTTATACGGCATGTTCGTATATCTCATTAAAAATCATGAAACAAGCAAGAATGATCAAAGCAAGAATGATCAGAGATGTATCAAAAGTCTAGGGTTGGATCTTGATCAGCAAATAAATCATCGTAATTTATCATAGCATCATCGTCATCATCACTTCGATTATTGGTCACGTTATAATCTGACGACAAACACGAACCACCAATAATATTAATACTGCCTTTCTCCATCTGTGCATTATTACAAATAACATCTTCAGCAGCACTACCCTTCACTTTCAAGATTTCGAATTCGCTCTTGCCCCCCTGCGAAATCATGTAGAAAATAAAAAGATCAATTATAAATAATTATATATAATTGAAATTAATTTCCAAGAATTAATGTTGCAAGAGATAATAAATTGAATATTGTACTTTTAATGAATATCATTAAAAGAATCAGTTCATGTTAATGTCTGAATTTATTGATGGAACATGTCATTATAGTTTCAATTACTTGTCAAAATTTTGAAGTTGTTCATAAACCCTAATTAAAAAAACCCTAAAATTGAAAAAACAGACAAATTTGAAGCTGTTCATAAACCCTAATTAAAAAACCCTTAAATTGAAACCCTAAAATTGAAACCCAAATATAATTATACAAGTCATGGTAAATTACTTACATAAAAATCTTGATGATTAATCGCCGGGAGTGGAAATACACCACCATGGTAATTATGATGATCGAAGAAGTTGTTAGAGGAAGAAGCGAAATCGGGCTGCAGTTTGTGTTTGGCCATCTCCTCCAATTTGCACGAGACATTATTTTTCAGAGCTTCGAGTGCTTGGACAAATTCCTCAAGTTCGTGCAGTTCCGTGAATTGATCAATGGATTTGTCCCACCAGAAATCCATACTAGTACTCATGATCTCATGCTTCTGTATCGATAGCTTTTCGAATTCCAATTTCCTTAAAGCTTCCTCGTACTTAATTCTGCCGTCTTCCTGCCAAGGGACAATCTGACGCTGGAGCGAGTACGATCTGGTAGTACTACTACTACTACTCGCGACCAACTCGTGTGAGGGAAACGCGCCGCCGCCGTTGTGGTGGAGCAAGCGGTTGACCAAGGCCTCGACGGAGGGGTGGCCGTATGAGAAAATCTTGTCAGCAGGAGATTGGACGAGGATGGCGATTTCGGCACCGCAGAGAATGCTGAGTTCGCTGGCTTTACGGAAAAGCCCCATCCTGCGTTTGGTGAATGTTACTTGCAGGCTGCTTTTCTTCTCGATTTTTTTAATCTCAATCTTCCTTCTCCCCATTGTTTTCTTTTTCTTGATATTACTTACTACTACTGTTTTGTTTACCATGGCTGCCTGCAGAGAATTATTATTATTTTTTTTTAATATAGTTTTTGTTTCTTCTTCTTCTGCTGCTTCTTCTTCTTCTTCTTCTTCTTTTCTTCTAATTCTTCTTCTTTATATAAGGAATAATCTCATGTGTTTTAATTTTAAATTTTTTTTTTAAGGAAGGAAAGAAATAATGGTGGTGCAGCATTAATTATAAGTATCTACAAGGTAATCTCTAAAGATTTGGCGGATTTCCCAGGCACCCTCTCACACTCTTTCCTTTTATACAGTTTTTCTCTCGATCGATCAAACATGAAAATTAATTTTTTTACTCTCTCCTGTATATGTGTATCAATATTATATGTATTGCGGTTTGGGTGATGAAAATAAAAATTATAAAATAGTAGTACATACAGAAAAAAGTAAAGCATATTATTATTATTATTATTATTATTATTATTATTATTATTATTATTTGGAATAAAAGACAAGTTTATTGCAGCTGTTTCACTAATAGCTTGGACAAAAGAAAAAAAAAATGATTATAGAGATACATCATTGATGCACTTAAATACTGAGATAAATTGTCAAATTAAGAAAAATCCCCATATACTTAGGTAATTACATCTATTTCCTCGACTATGAATATTTTTACACGTTCTCCATTGCAGTGTCAAATTTAGTGTAATCTCCGTATATACGAACAATTTTCTTAATTTAAAAAAAAAACATAGAGAGTCATTGGATCTCTTCCATGTCATTTTCTTTACTGAATTCAAAGACTTAAAAAATGAGTTTCATAATTTTTAGTGAAAAAGATTATTTACTAACATACATTAATATATTTTTCATTATTCAAAAAGATGAAAATAATTTGTATAATTGCAATTATGAATACATGTTATGTTAGCATCATAGCATTTATAATTTACAATGTTGTTATGTGGATTTACTATTACAACAAATTTTTATTACAATAGTAAAATAAAATTTTAAATTTTATATTAGGAAGCCTAAAATGTTAAATCGACATTGATACGTGTCTGAAATATCAAATATTATAACATTTTGCGAGACGACTCATTGTTTTGGTCAATTCTAAATACAATTAAAATAAAAAGTCTAAATAGTAAACACAATAAATAAATAAAATTAATTCTACGGCTGACAATCTCAAAAACAGGTGTAGATAGATACACATTACACACACATACAGAGAGCGAGAGGCAAATTGATTTTGATGTTTGAGAGAGAGAGAGAGAGAGAGAAACTGTATAAAAGGAAAAGGGTGGAGAGGGTGTGGGGGAATCCACAAGCAGATCTGTCGAGTACTTTCGAAACTATCAAGTTACCATAGAAAGTTCTGACAAGAGAGAGAAAGAAGAGAGAGAGAGAGAGAGAGAGAGAGAGAGAGAGAGAGAGAGGCTATCCTTGTAGATACTTTTTGCGGCATCGCCATTCCTTCTTTCCTAATTGCTTAGTTCTCAACGAGGATAAACAATTACGTTTGCAATTAAACACACACACACACACAGAGTCGGAATACAGCTGTACGCATAGAAGCATAGAATCACTCTACAAAATCCAGTCTTGCATTGACCCTTGGGAATACCGATTCGATACGAACACACACTCCGTGTGTGTGTATGTGTGTGTTGAATGGTGTAAAAGAAAGAGAGAGAGATAGAGAGAGAGAGAGAGAGAGAGATATAGAGAGAGAGAGAGAGAAAAAAATGTTGGAAGTAAGAGAGGGGAAGAGGTGCTATCCGGATTCGGTGGTGGGAGTGAATGTGGGTCTGGCTTTTGTTGATTGTGTGATTGCATTTCTTGCTTTCTATCAGGTATTCTTTCTTCATTTCTCAATTTCAGTATTTTCTTTATGTTTAGATGCTGTGATTATGAATTTAGGGCTTAATTTGGTCATAATGAATGGCAAATTGGGCGAAAACATTGAGCAATTCTAATCGCATTATGCGCAAGTGTAACCGAGGCTCATTCACAAATGACAAATCACAACCCCCTAATAACGAAGAACGGGCTGCTGCAAAAAGTTCGTGGTTGTGTCGGAACTATAAATATTCTTATGTTCCAAAATTTGAATAGGATTTACTATAATTCAGTTTTTGAAGATAATTTAATTACTGATTCTTTCCTACCGTTTCGTTCTCTTGAGTTTTATGCCGTCCTTGAAATTCTATCAAAGAGTAAAACATTGAAATGTGTGGCGACATATGATAAGTTTCATGGATGAGTTTTGGAAGCCATTGTATCCGATAAGTTTTATTGGTGAAGATTCTCGCTAAAGCTTATCTTTTTTCGGTGGTTTTGCAATGAGATAGATGCCAAAATAGCTCAAGGATTGTTGTTACAGCTGTCAAAGTACATTAGGTGTTTTCACACGTGGCATTAGGTGTCAAAATACCACGAAAATAATGCTGTGGCTGTTCTTAAATGTGATTTCCAGGGCTACTAATTTGGTGTTGCCTCTCACGTGATTCTTGACCACAGTCCGATTTTTTTTTTATTTTTTTTTTTGGTAAATATACATTCTTCTATGTGCGAAAATGTGGAGTTATGTAAGGAAACTTTACGCCGCCAATTACACTTGCAAATTAATTCAAATAGTATATCCATCATCTACGACTGAGTTGCAAAAACTTGTATCTAGTTCCTTGTGAAGTTGCTGGTGTAATCATTACGAAACACTTCAAAGTCTGATATTTTTGTTCCGTAATTTTGGCCAGTTGCTTAATATGTTTTGTTGTTGCTTATGTTCTTGATTAGTATGTAAATTTGATGCGTATATATGTTCTGTAATATATAGGATGTGATATGTAGAATGACGTAGAAATGTTTATTAGGTGTTTTTTTTCCTTAACTGCCTCTTTCATTCTCATTTCACCAGTTGATCAGAATTCATTCAAGGAATTCACAGCTTGGATGGACGCGTCAAAAGGTAAACATTTTCGCACTTGTTCCTTGCCTCGACTGATATGTAACTGTTTGGTCAAAATCGATGCAATAAAACGAACACTAGCTTTTTTTCTCTTTTTTTTTGGCCAAAAAAATTAATTTATTGCATTAAGTGGGATAATAAAGGCCTCTTTAAAAACAGACACTAGCTTTTACGTGATTCCTTTCAGTTAATTGATATTAGAAACGATAAAATATTGTATTGGCTCTATTGTCTGGTATTTATTTTATTTTATTTGGATGTTATCTGATAAAAAAATGTTTTCTTTCGCTTTCAGGTCTTCCATCTAATGATCGGATCCTCCAATCTGGGTGAGCATATTACTAGCTTCCATATAACGTTGTCGAAAAGCTTCTCAGTTTCGGCTTTGGATAATCTCATTGAATTAATTGAAATTTCCGTCCGCAGGTTATTTCCTTTATTTTGTGTTAACTCTAGTTGCTGCTTGTAAGGGTTGGAGTTGCTGGTCACATTCCTGTGGTTTTATTGCCATGGGTACGTAAAATTTACTGCATGTTTATTGTGTGCATAAAAATATTCCGTGCCCACGATCATATGTTTGACAGAGATATTTTGCTACTTATGCAGCCTTCCCCAAAATTCTGTTTGTTGCAGCATTTCTTCTACTCTTGTCCTTCTGGTAACTTTTTTTTTTTTTTAATTTTACAAATCAAGACTTATATTTCTACGTGTATGCTTTATTAAATAAATTAATAAATAATTAATTTTGCAGGGTTGACCTTTGTCATCACTCACACGACGATGATGAAGAGGAAGGGTGGAGCCCACAAGAAGCACTGCTGGAAAAGATGAATAGAACCGATTCTAAGTCCTATAGTTGCCGAAGATGTTGCACATTTCGGTCAATCAGTGTAGGCAGCCGTCAAAAAATTGTGATTCTGGTAACGTTTATTTCGCCGGCGTGACAGTCTACTTAATCCCGGAATTATTATATTATGTGCCTTATTTTCATTTTTTTTAATCTTAATTGGATAACTAAATGTTTCACCAGGTTTCTATTTTAGTATTTGGAATAATGATGGCATCTTCCATGCTGATGTGGATTGGTACAAGAAAGAGTCCTCTCGATTCTGCAGTCGTTGCTCAGGTATGTACTTTTTAATGGCACATGTTATTTATTCCATTATATATATATATATATATATATATATATATATATATATATATATATACATAACTAAGTGGTTTGTAACTATCTTTCAGGTATACGTAGATTTCATAGCCGTAGTTGTTCTTATTCTGGGAGGAGCCTTGGCATGCTATGGTGAGTCATCTACGAAAAACCTCTTTAAATTTTTGCTTCTCAATTTAGTTGTAACTTGTTATCCTAATTTGTTTTCATCTATTATGTTTGGTATTCAGGACTCGTATTGTTCTTGAAAATGAGAAAAGTGAGATCCGAGCAGGTTTCATCTGAAATGCGAAAGGTATAATTTTATCTTCGACTCTTTACGTAATTAGTTATTAAAAAAACAATGTAAAATAACTAAAATGAATTGTACTACAGGTTGCTGGTTTGGCCATTGTCTCTGTTGTTAGTTTTACATCAAGTGCTTTGGTTGCAATAACTACAAACATACCCGTAAGCTCGTCTTGCTTGCTAATTTTATTACATGATTGCTTCGATTATTTATTTATTAATGTTTAAAGTTTTTTTAACGATAATAACGATCTTCACACTGCAGTTGTTTTATCACTGGCATGAACAGCAGATAAATGGTGTCTACACCTCCCTTCTACTGGTTGTGTATTATTTCATAGGTAGTTCTTATTAATTTATTAATTATTTTATTTAATCATTAATACTTGGAAATAATTTGTCTTTCGATTCGAATGTGTTTCGACGAATTGTTGTTCCAGGTACGTCAGTGCCTTCAGCCTTTGTATTGTTTGTGATGAGAGAATTACCACCTCCAGTTGTGAAGAGCAACAGACAAGAAGAATCTAGAACTATAACCTTCATGAGTGATGTTCCAGTAGCGACTCATCCGCAGCGATGGACCGCTGCAACTAGCGTGCAGAATCAGGTTCTATTGCTTCTTCGTCTCTCTAATCTCGATTTTATTTGTTTTTGAAATATTTTATTTTGTTAGAATTGCATATTCGAAAAGTGTCACAGTTGATTCATACTTGCTGACAAACAAAAATTGTGCCCAGGTTTCAAGAGCAAGCCCCATCTGATCTGATATCATCTTCCATGAGAGAGAGAGAGAGAGAGAGAGAGAGAGAGAGAGAGAGAGAGAGAGAGAGAGAGAGAGAGAGAGAGAGAGAGAGAGAGAGAGAGAGAGAGAGAGAGAGCAGCCGCAAGATTGCCTCTGTCTGCCTTTATTTGTACATATAGCAGCATTACTTGAAACTTGTTTTGAAATATTTCCAAAGTTAGTCAATATATGGCAGCTGTTGATTTGTTGTAAATTATTCTCTGTTATAGTTATTCAAAATTCGAATTTATATATATATAGTAAAATCGTTCTCACCGATAAAAATATTTCAGCTCGATTAGCAAAAACATGTACATTTAATTTCAACCGAACGAAAATAATTTTTCAGGTAAAAAAAAAAAGATCCCAAAATTTTAGAAGCAACAGCAACAAAATATCGAGATCACCCGAATTTCGAGCAATCGAGTATATGTAAGAATTCTACAGGCGTAAATAAATGCTGATAGCCGAACTGTCATAACTGCGTGGAAACAACAAAAGATGCTTGTTCAGTTAATCATATTTTCATCAAGACAGTGTCAAAGGTGGCTCGGTAAAATCTTCATCGGCCACACAACAAGCAATTTTGTCAAAGGCTTAAACGAAAAAAGGTCAACTTGGAAATGCTTTACGAAACATATTAAGCCGTATAAAGTGCTCCGCAAGTGTATACCTACAAGTTAAAATCGAAGAACCTTGTTGCCAACTGATCTGAAATCCGCAGGTGGCCATACCTGTAGATAATGGTCCACGAGGCTAAGTTTATCCGTACTAAAACGATTGATGTATGCGACATGCAAATCGAGTGGAGTACAAGTGAGGCTTGTTATTCAAAGGCAAAAAAATATGTCCGAATGCGATAGACGAAAGTCGAACAGCTTACCACAAAGAAAACTCGGGAATGTAGAAGTGCGTACGGGACCGGACCAAATTGTCTTGAATCGTGACTGTTGTGTGCGTTATCCCCTTCGATCCAAATATGCCCCTTTGGTACCTGAAAGTCGAAAAATCTCGAATAATTTCTACTCCAATTTGTTCAAGTATAAATGTATAATGTTATGAGCAAATCGATCAAAATAGATTAAAGGAATATCTGCAAAACCCTAAACCCCAATCATCCAACATTGTAGGAGAAAACATAACATCAGCTGCTTGATAAGTCAAAATCATGCAATAATTATTAATTTTTTGTTTACAATTGCAAGGAAGACAAAAAGGAAAAGAGTTTGGGAGGAGCAATTACGACAACAGTGTTGAGTTCATCAGTTTTTTTGGGGTCCAACAGGTACGAAACGACGTCGCCTTCAACACCCTTAACCCTCTTGGCGACAACCTTTCTCGGGTCATCGGGCGCCCGTACGAGCACCACGTCGCCCGACCCGACTTTCTCCGAACGGGTCGTTATCCTTTCCGTCAACACTAAGTTACCGTCGTTGAACGTCGGAAGCATACTGGGACCCACAAGCTGCAAATACGGAACAGGATTTAAAAAAAAAATCGCCGATCAATTAGTACATGAAGAGAGAATGGCGTACTTTAGCGACGGTGCACATATATGCGCCGGTGAAGTGGAGAAGACAGAAGAAATTCGCTACTCGTGCGGTATTCTGCAGTGCTTCCTTCACAATTGGCGTCAATTCTCGCAGTCTCTCCATTCCCATCTCTCTCTCTCTCTCTCTGAATCTGTTTCTCTCTCTATTCATTTTCACTTGTTTTCTCTCTCTTACTTTGTTGCCACGCTTATTTGAAGCCCAAATTAAAAGCCCGCATTAGTTGAAGCCCAAATTAAAAGCCCGTATTATTTGAAGCCCGTATTTAATGGGCTCGTTGGGGACTATTGGGTTTGGATTATAATAGTCCAACAGATTAGATCTAATTAATTATTATTTTATAAATTAATTATTCGGATTGATATTTGAATCATGTTATGAAACGGATTTATGTAATAACATTGTACGATGTGATCTGACAAGAATGGTATCCACGTGTACTTTATTGCACTCAATGGTCATGACCGTATATTTGATTTCTTGTACCAAATTTAGCAACACCCAGGTAATAAAAGAATAAAACGATTAGTTACCTTTTTAATAACAGAATTAATAATTACCTGTTTTAGTCATTTTTTTGAATTAAGCCTTAATCAGTGCTAAAACTTCGGATAAGAGTGTAAGACCAAATCTGATAATGAAATGGATATATATAAACCATAATTAGAAATAAATTGAAAATCATAAAAGAATACAGAAAATTAATATTTACATTTTAAGAATATAAATTATGAGTCAAAAAAGAAAATATCATATCATAATAATTTAATTTGTTTAATCACTAACTCGGAGTGTTGACTGTTGAATATCTGAAGGGCAATATCGTCCATAAGTTTTTAATAGTGAACTCAAATTATCCCAACTTTGATTTTGTCTGAGTAACCGAAAGAGATCTTCATATTTTCAGGGATAAAAATATCCATTTTCGGAAAACCGTTAAGATAAGTACGTAAATGCTCTTCAGCTGCCACACTATATATATATGTGTGTACACCAAGCACAAAAGTATACAAAACAATCATTCAGTCATCTTCTCCAAATTAAAAAAACAAACACAATGGTTTCTAATAAACTTTGTTTCCTCGTACTAGCTGTAGCTACAGCAGCATTCCTGCTCAATTCCGCCGCGTCTGCAAGACACGCGCCGCCGTCAACTTTCGGCATCGACGACTCGAACATCACCACCACCAGAAACTACACCCATGTCTGCGACCCGCAGAGATTCTCCGACCTCGGGCTGGACATGGATGAATTCTCGTTCTGCGATAAATCTCTCTCGTACGAGGTTAGGGTTAAGGATTTGATCGACCGAATGACCCTCGACGAGAAAGCCGGCCAAATCGGAGACACCGCGTTGGGTGTCCCGCGAATCGGCCTCCCGAAGTACGAGTGGTGGTCGGAGGCCCTACACGGCGTTTCCGACGTCGGCCAAGCCGGCAACCACGTCACCCACTTCGATGACGTCATCCCTGGCGCCACCAGCTTTCCGACCGTTATTCTAACCAGCGCCACCTTCAACCAGTCCCTATGGAAGAAGATCGGCCAGGTAAGAAAAAAATGAACTTTTAAAAAATATTTATATATATAACATTTAATTATTATGGATATATTTAATTAAATAATTATTGACATATATGTATAAATTATGAAGGCTGTTTCGACGGAGGCAAGAGCAATGTACAATCTAGGGCATGCAGGGTTGACATTTTGGAGCCCTAATATAAACGTGGTGAGAGATCCAAGGTGGGGAAGAGCGCTCGAGACACCTGGCGAAGATCCTTTCGTTGCCGGACGATATGCCGTCAACTATGTTAGAGGTTTGCAAGATGTTGAAGGAAGTACCGAAGACGATGAAGTCGCGGATCTCGACTCTAGGCCCCTCAAAGTTTCGGCCTGTTGCAAGCACTACGCTGCTTACGATGTCGACAACTGGCTCGGAGTCGATCGATACCATTTTGATGCCATAGTATATAAATCTAAACTCTCTCTCTCTCTCTCTCTCTCTCTCTCTCTCTCTCTCTCTCTCTCTCTCTCTCTCTCTCTCTTAATTTGACTTATTTTTCGATTTGAAGGTGACGGAGCAAGATATGATGGAGACGTTTCAAAGGCCGTTTGAGATGTGCGTGAAAGAGGGCGATGTGTCGAGTGTTATGTGCTCTTACAACAAAATCAATGGGATTCCAGCATGTGCTGATCCTAGGCTTTTGAAAGATACTATCCGAGGGGAATGGAATCTTCGGGGGTAATATATTATAGTACTAATTAAATAAGTTCGTTAATTAATCATTAAAAACATATATTGATCTTGAGAGAGACGATCTGATCTGATCAAATTCGTTGTGGATTAATTTATGATGGATCAGATACATTGTTTCGGATTGTGATTCGATTGACGTGATGCTCGATGCTCAAAAGTGGCTCAACGACGAGCCCGTTGATGCCGTTGCCCAAACCCTAAAAGCAGGCTAGTTGCACTTTTACATCTTAATAATATGTTTATTTATGTGTTAATTAATATTAGTACTATTGTTAATTAATATTAGTATTATTAATTAATTAATTACAGGCTTGGACTTGGACTGTGGGTATTACTACCCTAACTATGCCAACACCTCAGTGAGGATGGGCAAAGTTAAAGAAGCAGAATTAGATAGTGCCTTAAAAAACCTCTACAATGTGCTCATGAGGCTCGGATTCTTCGACGGTAGCCCTAAATACGAAAAGCTCGGAAAATCCGATATCTGCTCCCACGAAAATATCGAATTAGCAACCGAAGCAGCACGACAAGGAATCGTTCTCCTCAAGAACGCAAACCAAACTCTTCCTCTGAAATCAAACAAGATCAAGACCATAGCAGTTGTGGGCCCACATGCTAATGCCACCTCAGCCATGATCGGAAACTACGCAGGTGCTCATTCGATCACATCATTTTAAGGTTGTTTCGGATATTGTAATAAAAAAAATATATATTAATTATTTTTTTTTCTTTCTCAGGCGTTCCGTGCCGGTTTACGTCTCCGATTGACGGATTCTCCAAATACGGGAAAGTGAAATACGAAACGGGGTGCGGAGAAGTGTTCTGCAAGAACGAGTCGTTGATATTTCCGGCTGTTCGAGCTGCAAAGAAAGCCGATGCCACCGTATTAGTGGTCGGATTGGATTTGACTGTCGAGGCGGAGAGTTTGGACAGGACAGATTTGCTATTGCCAGGTTACCAACAACAACTGATCCAACAAGTATCAAGCCAATCCAAAGGCCCCGTGATTCTCGTCATAATGTCGGCTGGTGGTGTCGACATTTCATTCGCCAAAGACGATCCGAATATCCAATCAATCATTTGGGCTGGATATCCTGGAGAAGAAGGTGGCCATGCTATTGCAGATATTGTCTTTGGAAAAGCCAATCCTGGTACATATATATATATTAACATATCCTATCATATTCTTACATTCTTGATTTATAATTTACCTAAGTTTGTATAATATATTTTATTGCATTTAGTAACTCTAATTATATTAAAATGCTAAAAAAACCCTCCATATTATATATATTAGCAAAACCCCCAAGGGGGGTTTTTGCCAATAAAATAACATGGAGTGGTTTTTTAACAATATAACATATGTGTACTAATTGCAATAAACCCTTATAATATATGAGAAAAAAAATTGACATTTGATATAAAATAAATAGGTGGGAGATTACCTTTGACATGGTTCTACACAAACTACACCGACATGTTACCTTTGACATCGATGCGCCTGAGGCCGATCGAGAGCTTGGATTATCCGGGGAGGACGTACAAGTTCTACGACGGGCCCACGGTGTACCCGTTCGGGTTCGGGCTAAGCTACACCAACTTCACATACAAGCTCGTTTCATCCACGAAAACGGTGAACGTAAAGTTGAACAAGTTCCAGCACTGCCGGGACTTGAACTACACGGAGGGCTCGTACAAGCCGCCTTGCCCTGCGATCTTGATCGAGGATTTGAAATCTTCATGCGGCGACTATAAGGTGAAGCTGGAGATTGAGGTGAAGAATGTGGGTGAGAGAGATGGGAGTGATGTGGTGATGGTGTACTGGTCTCCGCCGCAGGGGATCGCGGAGGCTCCGATTGTGGATTTGGTTGGTTTCGAGCGGGTGTTTGTCGGCGGCGGTGGTGGGAGTGTGAAGGTTGGGTTTGAGTTGGATGTTTGCAAGAGTTTGGGGCTGGTTGATTTTAGGGGTTACCGGCTGTTGCCCTCCGGTGGGGGTAAATTTGTCATTGGAGATGGTGTGCTCTCACTTCCTCTCCAAATTAATTTTAGGCGTTGAATTTTTACTTTTGGTTATGGTTATGGGGATTTTAGTTTGAGCACTCATTTTCATGAGTTTTATTTCGGATTCCAAATATTATTTTTAATATTTGGTGTCCATCAATTATTGTAACTTGAATTTCCACAAATTCCATTAATATAATTTGCAGTAATATTTTTCCTATTTTTTTTGAAGTACTACTTGTGATTAAGGAGATGTTTGAATTAAGAAATAGGCTTGTTAGTTAAACCTGCCTTAAACGATCATGCTTAATCAAAATCTGTGGTGTTAGTTGGGAAAAAAACTTTAAATTTTTACCTTGTTTTGTTTGATCCCTTAATTATATGTTTTTTATGTATGCATAAAAAGCATCCTAGTAGAGCATTAACTTTGAATAATAGGTATTAGAAAGAAATACGATAAGAGTAGTTTTTGTTAACAAAATAGCAGTAAATAAGCGGTATAAATATAGAGGTAAATTTCAGTTTCCCCTTTACTTTGGCTCGATATCATTTTACTCCATTTTACTATTGATTGTATCAATTTGCCCCCGTTTATTTGAAAAATTATCTCAATGTGGTCATCGCCGTTAGTTGTCAAATATTTAATCTTAACACCGTTTAGTCTAAGCTCTGAAATTACAAACCGTCACCCATCCTAGTTTAAATAATTATTAAAAAACAAATTAATAATAATAATAATAATAATAATAATAATAATAATAATAATAATAATAATAATAATAATAATAATAATAATAATAATAATAATAATAATAATAATAACAATAATAATAATAATAATAATTATTATTATAATAATAATAATAATAATAATAATAATAATAATAATAATAATAATAATAATAATAATAATAATAATAATAATAATAATAATAATAATAATCAATTCAATATAACGAGAAAGCATAGTCAACGATGGCTGGCATAATTTATTTTTTTCATTTTTTTAATAATTATTTAAACTGGGAAGGATTATTTTTTTAATTTTTAGACTTAGATCAAACGATGTTAATGTTAAAGGTCTGAAAACTAACAGCGAGTGCTACATTGAGAATTTTTTTCAAGTACAAGGCGGCAAATCGATGCAATTGAGAGTAGAAGGGGGTAAAGCGATATCGAGTCAAAGTACAAGGGGGCAAGTGGAATTTACCCTAAATATATATAAATATAACTACAAATTGCAACAAATAAACATGAACATACATATTAAATACCTAAGCAACATTTACAACAACGACAGTTTGGCCGAGTGGTCTAAGGCGCCAGATTTAGGCTCTGGTCCGAAAGGGCGTGGGTTCAAATCCCACAGCTGTCAACTTTGAATTTTTTTTTGCTTTTTAATCTCCCAAATT